>JASCZW010017891.1:0-16332 GCA_034211315.2 Aedes japonicus
AATGGAAAAGGAAACCCACTGCAAATGGGGTAATTATGCCAGAGAGCTACGCGGCAAAAGTAAAAATTAGAAGATATATGGGCTATATTGCAGAATAATATGTACATAAAAAACAATGAAAATAAACTAAGGTCTTTTTTACACGATTTATTTTAGACGATAACTCCAAAACAGAACAATTTATCGACCTCATTCGAATCACATTTTCCGTTTTGGGCCAAAATTAATCATATGGCAGTTCTTCAAAAAATTCACTTTTTTTTTTGTATATATAGACTGTTCCAGAAAGTATAATCACACTTTCAAAATAACAAAAAAGTTATGTTTTTTTTAGTTTTCATAATTTTATTTGGCAAATCATTTTTGTATTTGTGTTTTATATGATATTTTACTCTCGTTTAAACAAAATATTTAATCATAGCCAAGACTCCTAAATTTCCTAGAACTTGACCCATTAGCTTCTGCACAGTGGTACTTCCCACCGTTTTGACCAGTTTTGGCCAATCTTTTTTAAATTTCTGGGTGTCGTCCTCTGGTTTAATGAATTTTCGAAGCCTTGCTTTGGTTAAAGCCCAAAAAGTCTCGATTGGCCGTGCCTCCGGGTAGTTCGGCGGATTCATGTCTTTTGGCACGAAACATCGCTTCTGGCAATAATCGCTTCTGGAGACATTCCTTAACGTATTTCTGAGTGTTCATCGTCTCCGTTGTGATGTACGGACTAGATGTTTTACCACACTCGCATATTGCCTGCCAAACCATAACCTTCTTACCGAATTTTTCGGTAAAAATTGCCTTCTTCGTTTTGAGGATGTCTTTGTCTTTGCTTACAGTATAGAATTGTGGTCCGGGAAGCGTTTTGTAATCTAGTTTCACATACGTTTCATCGTCCATTATTATACACCCAGAATTTCTACACAATAACGAATCATAGAGTTTACGGGCCGTGGTTTTGCGGACGCGGTCTGTTTTGGGTTCCTTTTGGGTTTTTTTCTGCTTCCGGGATGTTTTTAGCCCAAGTCTTTCCTTGGCACGCATGACGTTACTCGACGAGGTCCCTAGTTTTTTCGCAACATCCCGAACGGAAGTCGATGATTTTCGCATGTAGGCATCTCTGATCATTTTATCGATATCCGGACTAGTAGGACCGGATTTCCGACCACTCTTAGGCGCATCTTCAAACGTACACTGTTCTGTATATTTTTGAATTGCAGATCGTACCGTTCCGACGCTTACACCCTCTTCCTTGGCCAATTTTCTCAAGGAGAGTCCGCTCACAGTGCACCATTTGTGCACGATACTTTTTCGTTGTCCCGGAGTAAGACCGCGCATTTTGATAGGTAAAACAAAACTGAGCACTTTTTTGATGCTGTCATTTAGAAATGTGCAAACAAAAGGACACAGCCAAATCATGTTGGAATATTTCATTATATTCAAAGTGACCGTTAAAATTAGGTGTGCTTATACCTTCTGGAACAGTGGTTATACTCAAACTTGAAAAAAACTGTGTTTCGACCATTGCATGAAAAGGTAACTCATGCAAACAAAATCGAAGTAATTTAAAATGTTTATGCATGTGAATAGATCAACATTATTTAGTTTTTTTACGCGGTTTTATAGAAGAAGTGGAAAGTACCCCCCGTGTAAAAAAAAAAAACCTTTGTGTAAACAACAGAAGAACAGGAGTGCACAGATCAAATACTATTATGCTATTAAAATGTTTAATCCAATTCAAATCCAATCCAAATCCAAATCCAAATCAATCCAAATCCAATCCAAATCAATCAAATCAATCCAATCCAATCAAATCCAATCAAATCAATCAAATCCAATCCAAATCAATCCAAATCCAATCCAAATCAATCAAATCAATCCAAATCAATCAAATCAATCAAATCAATCCAAATCAATCAAAATCAATCAAATCAGTCAAAATCCAATCCAAATCCAATCCAAAATCAATCCAAATCCAATCAAATCAATCCAAATCCAATCCAAATCCAATCACAATCCAATCAATCAAATCCAATCAAATCAATCCAATCAATCCAACCAATCAAATCAATCAAATCCAATCCAATCAATCCAATCAATCAACAATCCAATCCAAATCAATCAAATCAACAATCCAAATCAATCCAAATCAATCAAATCAATCAAATCCAATCAAATCAATCCAAATCAATCAAATCCAATCCAACAATCAAATCCAATCCAATCAATCCAAATCAATCCAAATCAATCCAAATCAATCCAAATCAATCAATAATCAATCAATCAATCAATCAAATCCAATCCAAATCAATCCAACAATCAATCAATCCAAATCCAATCCAAATCAATCAAATCAATCAAATCCAATCAAATCAATCCAATCCAATCCAATCCAATCCAATCCAATCCAAATCCAATCCAAAGCCAATCCAAATCCAATCCACGCTGCCCAAGGCACAACAATGACCTTGACATTATAGTAGTCCTGAATGCTCAGGTTGGCCAGTAGGAGTTCAGATCGGCAATTGGAAAGTTCGGCGCTCACCAACAACGGTCTACGACTCATTGATTTCACCACCTCCAAGAACATGGCCAATAGCAACATCTATTTTCAGCACAGCCTCTCTTTCCGCAATAAATGGAGATTACCCCTGCCGCAAATCGACCACGTTCTCATTGATTGACGGCATTTCTCCGATATTATCGACGTCAAAAAGTATCGTGGCGCTGACATCAATCTAGAGCGACTGAAACAATCGAATGTCGCCACTGCATACACGCAGCATCTTGAGACAGGACTGCTCGTCGGACGACAGTGAGCTTGATGAGGCCCACCATAAGGACTGTTGTAATACTGTCAAAGCTGCCATAAACAACGTAGCTGAAAACATCGTCGGAAACGTAGAACGGAATCCAAGGAACGATTGGTTTGACGAGAAGTGTAGACAGATTTCGGAGGAGAACGTGGACCCCGATAGAACGTGAACCCCCGATAGTTCTACCAGAAACTTAACGCATCCCGCAAAGGTTTTGTGCCGCGGGCCTAAATGTGCAGGGATAAGGATGAAAGCATCTTGACGGACGGACGTGAGGCAGTTTTTCGACGAACACCTGAATGGCACAGAGAACGTAGACAGTGGAAGCAATGGCTACATCAATACGGCAGATGAGGATAATGATTCTGCTCCCACGATGAGGGAAGTAAGGGATTCCATCCAACAAAACACTGTTGGAACAAGAACAACAGCTCTGTTGGTAGGATGGTATCGGAGCTGAAGTCATCTAAATGGGCCGGATAAACCTGCCGTTTGTCTGCCCCGGCCTATAGTCAGTAGACAGAACTGCGATAGTCTAGACAGAACAGCTACTAAAGGAGGGGAAAGAAGGGTTCAAATGCCCCATTTTAAATGCTGCCTACAAATTGCTATCTCATATCATCTTCCGTCGTCTATCACCTAGTTTGTGGGAAGTTATCAAGCCGGCTTCGTCGACGGCCGCTTCACCGTACGTTAAATTCTACAAATATGCCGTGAATTCCTGGCCCCTGCGCACCACATCAACGTTTATATTTAATATAATTATATAATTATAATTATATATAATTATTTATATATTAATAAATAATTTATATTAATATATAAATATAATAAAATAATAATTTAATTTTAAATATTTATTTATATATATATATATATATATATATATATATATATATATATATATATATATATATATATATATATATATATATATATATACAATAAATAATTTATATTAATATAAATTATTTGATATTAATTATAAATATAAATTATGGTTCTTATCTTAATAACAGTGAAGTATTTATAAGCCTATGGGTCTTAAATGGAAAAAAGTGGCACAATTCTGAAAAAGACGGTCAAAAACATTTTCACCCTTTTGTCATCATTTTATCGAGTCGGTGTCTTCAAAAGAGTTGCTCAAAATGTTATTCCGCATCTTTTGAAAAAACACGCCTAACCTTTCATAAGGGTTTAACTACACTTTCGAATTCTAACTTTTTCCAGCACCGAGATAACGGGTTGTTATCTTGAACAAAGTTGTAGAGCAGGTAATTTTAAGGAAAGTTGCCCAAGATATTATTAGTTGTAGTAAATTGATTTTGACTTAGTAAGTCATATTTGTGTTCTCTCAACCAAATGGCAACAAGTGTGCTACTAGGGCTCTTTCCCTCATGTACTTCAACCGAAAGTCTGATACGCTTCTTAAATCGTTTAAAGTTGTGTGCTACGTGCAATAATGTCGATTTTAGGACAGACATCCTGCAGATCATACCACTCGTGTCTATCCTCGCTCTTTTAATCATGCTTTCCAAAACACGGCAATCCATCAACTTGCTATAACCCTCTCCGAGATTCGTAGGGACTCGAATCCCTGAGACTCGGACTACCTACATCAGTCGAGTCATTTTTTCTGGAAATCCATATTCGTGCATAATCTGTCATAGCTGGTCATGATCGATAGTGTCGTAAGCTGATTTGAAATCAATAAAAAGATTGTATGTAGGCACATTAAAATATTAATTCATGATGAAAAGCCACAAGTGTTGAATTTATCTGAAAGAACTTCAACGGATACCGAAAAGCCCCTTTAATATCAATATACAAAAGCCATTTGCTCTTTTTAGCAAAGCTAACTGAATATCGGTGGAAAGCAACGCGAGACAGTCGCTCGTTCCCTTACCCCTACGGAACCATATTGAGTATCTGAAAGCAGGTTATTCGTCTCAACCCATTTGTCCAGACGGAAGAGGATCATTTTCTCCAACAACTTTCAAATACAGGATAACATCGCGATGGGTCGATGGGAGTTGTGGTCGGACGCGGGCTTACCAGGTTTTTGAATGGCATAACTCTCACCCGTCTCCAATCATCGGTACAATGTTTATCCTCATAGAAGATATTCGAGAGTCGAAGTGACGTTTGTCACTTGGTGAAGTGAGAAGAGTCTCTTGCATGACGTGACTCTCCATTCGATTTACCAGAAGGTCACGTCACTGCAGGTGATTCTTCTCACTTCACCAAGTGACAAATGTCACTTCGACTCTCGGAATAACCCTCTATATTTGCGATATTACTGCAACACTTGCTGAAGCGCAAAAGTCTGACCCATAGTAACACGGACACCCATGAGCGCTGCTTGATACAAATACCCTTTTTATAAGGACTGTTCGCTTAGGAAAATATTTATTTTTGAACAAGTTGAAAGGTTTGCTTAATCTTAATGAAAATAAACATACAAATGACCAAATTCCCATGAGTTTGATTATTTACTTCTCATTTCGGAAGAATGATCGGATGTCGATTGATGCTTCCCATTAGATTCAACAACAACTTTCTCCGTAACTTTTCGTTGTGCAAAAGACCAATTTTTTTTGAAACAGTCAACAGAGCTAGTGTCTCTTCCATCTTTCTTAAGATGCTGCTTAATTATTGCCCAGTATCTTTCGACAGTACGCAGATCAGGGCAGTTTGGGGAACTTTTTCCTTCTTGAACATCTCCAACGTAGCAGAAGCTTAGTGAGCAGATGCCAGTTTCGGCCAAAACAATGGAGGATTCGTATACTTTTGGTAGATGAGTACAAGCAATTTTGAGATGCATTTTTTTCTGTAATTTCTACCGTTGATTGTGCTCATTGTGAAATATAAGGAACTCTTCAAGCCACAGGAGCCAAAAACTTGCCACATCAAAACCTTTTTCCCGTTTTTCCGGTTCGGATGTATTGCATATCACATCTGTTGTGTACTGGTATCCAATTCATCGGAATGCACCGGTCCGTGACCGTATTTTCACGAAGTTTTCTCGGAATCCGTCCTTTTGGCTGCTTTCTTGTAGGTTCTAATATTGTTACGCTTTTTTATATTATCTTGAACACTGCAGATTTAGTGAAGTTAACGGTTTTTGCCAATTCTCGGAACGACATCTTTTCGGAAAATCATTTTTGCAAAACCAATCGAATTTTTTTCATTTTCAATTTCGATTTTTTCGATTTTTCAGGGGTGTTGCCAAAGTGATCAATGTTCTTACACACAGAGCGAAAATTCACAAATTTGCTTTAAGTTTTAACCATTGCACTGTGGTCCAGAATGCGAATTTAGCTGGAAAGATATATTTTCAGCCTAAGTTTGAAGTTTTGGAGCAAAATTGTCTTCCACAAGGTTGTTTCTAATAAGGACCAATCAGAGTAGGCGCAGAGTCATTTTTGTCGTGTTGTTTGTGGGATTGACGTGGAAAAGTGATCGCTGTTTGTGTAACTGCATGGTTTGGCCAAGTGAACCTACTAGCAAGACTCTCAGAGCAGAAAGTCAAGTCGATTACCGAGGTATTACCCGTATCCAGGTCGATGCGTGCGTTGTTCAGCCTTACCAGTTGTTTGGGGTCGTTTCAGTAAAAAATTGGCCAAATGCGAACGAATTTTGTGACCATCAAGCGAGATGGTGCGCGTTGAAATCACTCAAAATAAAAACTGAACCTTCCAGTAGTTTAAACAATTCAATTTTTGCAGCTTTGCACTGAATAGAATTCGGTGGAATGTACACTACTAACCATAAGTTCGGACTTGCTTGGAAAAGTATTGCAATATTCAGTTTAATATTGCATCACCTCAAAAAGTTTATTATCACCTAAAAACAGGTACATTCATGATGCTATATTTTGATACCCTTAATATCTGCAAAGGTGCGGTCTTCGGCAAAGACCGTGTTCAGAAGGTCAATGGCAATCGAAAGGTGGACCATTTTGTTTGAAATTTTACCGCTACGTGGCGCTTGTGAGCATGGGAAATTGCACATTTCAACTTGTGATTCTGATAAGATGGAAAGTTCTAGTCTTCATCAAAGTTGTTCAAAAGGTCAATGGCATTCGAAAGGTGGATCGTTTTGTTCGGAGTTCCACCGCTACGTGGCGCTACCCTAGCAAAGGAAAATAACAAGCTGATATCATATAAGAAACAAGTTCTGTTATCCCAGTTATCGCTTTGATTTCAGCTGTTATCGCATAACGCTATACACACAAATTTTGTAATCATGTGATATCAATTTTGAACCCACTATTTCTTATGAACGTTATCAACTTAGAATTGTAAAACTATAAATACTTCCAGCATATTTGAATAAGAAATTTTGCTTCTAATCAAAATATTTTTTTCAGTTATTAGTATGAGAATTTGATTTCAAATTGATAACATAATTTGAAACTATTTCCATTAATTTGCTTACAGTACAGGATTTGTTATCAAGTTGTTCGGAGTGATAACAAAATAAGTTAGTATTATGACATTCAACGAGTATTTTTTTGTTATTCATTTTGTTATTTTGTCTGTTTATTCAGCCTCAATGACAACATATTCAGTAATCAAAAAATGATAACCTGGTAATAGAACTTGTTATCAATTTGGTATAATCCTTTGCTCGGGTAGTGAGCATGGAAAATTAAATATTCTGCGATTCTGATAAGATGGAAAGTTTTAGTCTTCGGCAAAGTTGTTCAGAAGGTCAATGGCATTCAAAATGAAGACCGTTTTGTTTGGAATTTCACCGCTACGTGGCGCTAGTGAGCATGGGAATTTGGTCATTTTCAACTTGTTCTACCTCGTGAGTCTGATAAGAAGGAAAGTTCAAGTCTAGTTTAGTTCAAGTACTAGTTCTAGTCTAGCAAAGTTGTTCAGAAGGTTCAAAAGGCATTCGAAAGGTGGACCATTTTTTTTAAATTTCATCACTACGTGGCGCTAGTGAGCATGGAAAATTGAGCATTTTCATCTTGTTCTATCTCGTGATTCTGATAAGATAGAAAGTTCTAGTCTTCGGCAAAGTTGTTTAGAAAGTCAATGGCATTCGAAAGGTGGACCGTTTTGTTTAAAATTTCACCGCTACGTGGCGCTAGTGAGCATGGAAGATTGAGCATTTTCATCTTGTTCTATCTCGTGATTCTAATAAGATGGAAAGTTCTAGTCTTCAGCAAAGTTGTTCAGCAGATCAATGGTATTCAAATGGTGGACCGTTTTGTTTGTAATTTCACCGGTGAAGTGAATGAAAACTACCATCAAGTTTCACACGCGCCCTGATATCTGCGTATGAGCTAATAAGTGAACGTGAAACTCACCATAGTAAAAAATAGTGGCCGCATATGTGGTAAATTTAAAATTTAAATGTTTTTGGTTGTTTTTAAATAGTAACAAGCTAAAAATAACACAGATTTCATAGAAAAGTATACTCTACAGATTGAGAGGTATTAGATAAGGGAACGTCCATTAATTATGTCACACAAAAAGTGACTTTTTTAACCCCCTCTTGTCACGTTTTGTATGAACCGTCAATTTATTTTTGTTTGGTTCGTCACGTTGTCCCAAGCCTCCCCTCCCCCCTTACTGCGTGACATAATTAATGGACCTTCGCTAAACCAATAAAAAAAATCCCAAGGTCTATTTACAGAATTGGAGAAGCTATATAAAGGTTTTTATGTGATGGTCGATTTGTTCGGTCCGTTCGTAACTGTTTTGCGGTCCACCGGTGGGAGTGGCGTGGATTTTCCACATCGATCATATTTTTTTGACGGAGCACTTCTTGCTTGGAAGCCATCTCGATAACCATTGAACAGATTATGAAGCAATTTAGCAAATGTAAACATTACACTCCAAACCAGTTTTACCCAAAATTTCATCAATTTTTACTGATGCAATGAAAATGTTTACACAAAAAAAAGGTGAGGACTTTTACTTTGAGTAAAATCTTTAGTTGCTGTATTCTCTAAAGCAGTGCACCAGATGAACGAGACGATTCTGCCAATTTTGAATTTTGATCATTTGAACAACATTATCGCCATGTCAGCTTATATGATAGATAGCTTGTCTAGCTTACGAAAATTAGTTGTCAGTTTGAAACTAAATAAGTTAACATTTTGGGTGTCTTTAAAACTGCAATTAAAAATTGGTTTAAGCTTATTGGCGCGGTAATTTTGAAATTTGAACCTATGTAATGGTTATATGTTCGGCACACCTATCAAATTTGTCTTTTGGCACTCAGAAAAACGATAAATCTTCTTGAAAGTCAATATTTAAATAAATCCTAATAAAGCTTTCAAACCCAATGAATATCAAATGATCAGCTATTAATTTCATCTAAACACATTTTTCACCCTAATCGAAATTCAGTTTTGCATCTCCCTTACAAACCAAACTGCTTTTCCTTATCCTTCATTAAATCGTCGTCGCTCGTATATTGGAAGCACCGATCCGAACAGCCAATAATAAAGCCATTTTAGTACGACAGCATGCCATCCGTCGTCAGAGGCGGAGGCGGTGACAGTGGCGGGGTGCTGTTATTGTTGACACACACACAAACTTCGACATTTTCCACGAGAGAAAGGCCAGCTTATCAAACGTTCGTCGTTCCTTTCTAATAGCTATCCCAACACCGTCGTTCGAAAGCCACGCAATCGGAATGAGACGATCAAAATTACGTCGCCCTATCGCCGATCGTCGAGACATTCATCGGCGGAAATAAGGGTTGTTCTTCCACCCCCACCATTTACGAGATGAAAATTGAGCCATATTTTCACATCCCACTCTATTTGCTTCGGGTGTTTTGATTGCTCCTTTGGTGGTATTTTGAAGATTCGTAATGGCCGTCCTTTAGATCCAGCTCATATAATATTGATTCCTAATCAAGGTCATGAGAGTGTGTCTGGAAATGGACGCATTTTTTCATGCCAGCCAGACAAGAAAAGGGAACCACAAGTGTTAATGATAAGTGCCATGCTTTAGCTCGTTCCGTCGTGGATCTTTTTTCCGATGTAGTAGAAGCTTTTTGACTTTGTTGGGTTGGCTCTGGTAAGGCTCAGAGGAAGCGAGCGATCTGGCTCAGCAGTTTATCCTAGCGAGCGCTCAATTGATGGAGGCGTCTGCTACCAGAAACACACGCGTAAGGATAATCAATCATTTTATTATGTGGCTGTGTGTATGTGTGTGTGTGTGTGCGTGTGTCGCTAACCGAGGACGACGTGTGAAGATAGATCCATGTGAAATCGATACGGTTGGCTGTGTGGTATGGGCAGCATCATATTTGGATGATTCGTTTAAACATCATTTGGTATTAATGGTCCGCAACATCTGGTTGATTGAATCTGTCAAGCCGGTGCGAGGATGATGGTTGGTGAGGCTTGTAGCTGACACGTGTTTCAGCGTGATTGCAGAATAATCAGCAAAAGGGACTGAAGGTTTAAAGGTGAGGAGGTATTTGTGGGCTGAAAGATATGATTAACCGGTAGAATGTGCACAGAAGACTGGAAATTCAATGCACGTAGTTCAGGTGTAGTGATATATTGAAAGCGTTTATTAGTATTCGCTTAATATTCAACCAAATTGAGTATCGATTCAAGATTTGACGACGTACACGGAAACAAATCTGATCAAGTTTTCATGATTTGCAAAACATTGAACCAGAAGCCGTATTCTTTTATAAAATCATGACTATGAATCATGAATCGTGACCGAAATGACCAATATCATGATTCAACGCAACCATTTTCATGAGCCAGAAATCATGACCACTGCGACGTGCATCTGTCAAAACGTGCTCGGTCATGTTGCAGCGTCGTTCGCGTTCGGAAGTAGAATTGTGAAAAGAGAAAAGGTAGTTTTCGTGCGTACCATCCGCATCTCGTGTGAGCTTAAGTATCGGAATGTGAGAAAAACTGATGAGCTAGAATATGAAAGAACAAGTTGTTTGCTGCCGAAATTTAGAAAATTTAGTCAGTGCTCGGTTTTGTACCACCAGATAGGTAATTTGTATCGCAAAGTTTTTTCCCGGAAGTGAGAAGGTAGTTTTCGTGCGTTTTCGGGCTGACCGATTACTCCAACATAATAATGGTCAGTCGCGGCCTCGCCACTACCGAGGAGTTCTACGAGCTATAGAAAGACGATTTGAAGCTTTTCTGCCAAGATGCGAGAAATCGCATCTTACTGCGAAGGCTCCAAAGGAATTTGGAAAGATTTTTTTCCTCAATTTCCCAGTTCTTAAAAATGGTAGAGAAAAACCAACAAAAAATTCAGTGATATAATAAGTATATCTATCGAATAACCGTTGAACGACAGTGTACTTAGTTGAACAAATTCGTGGATTGAATTATGTGCTAAAGAAAGCATTTTGTGATCAATAGAAGCGCCTTATTTCCACTACTTGCTTTGATTTTAGTCATTCGCTTACTAAGAGCTTATAAGCGTTGGTTGTCTTCCTGATTCAATACTCGAAGTTCAATCTAATCAGCACACACATAGATGCTTGTTTTTACCGATAGTTGTTTATTTAATAATAATTTTTAATAGATATTTCATCAATGTTTTAAAATGCAGAAAATCTTGGCAATAATCTTGGCTTCGAAATTTGTGTTGTAAAAGTTGAATGAAAACGTTTTAGGTGCCTGAATGCTAATGCATTTTTGTATAATTGCTATTGAATTGAATGCAAAAGATCACAGATATCTACTCATCAAAACACATTTATTTTTATTAGAAGATAATAAATGATCTTTTCAATATGGCTTAAGTGCAATTATAAGCTTCCCTACATCTCTCTACAGAAAACGGATCTTCTTTCTAAAGGAAAACAAATTAGTATATGAGGGATCCATGTTCTCGAGAGAAATCGATCATTCCAGGCTAGTATTTACATGATAATAAATTATGAGGTGTTTGCTTCGATTACTGCAAGTTCAAGGATAGATGAACAATATCAGAACGGAATTAATAATCAACAACCAAATCATATGATGTGTGTATTTAAACTTGTTGAATTTAGATTTAAGTTGTAATGTAAATGTTAGCTGATCAACTCCTCCTTTTACTTTCATGTAAGACTAGAATCGTAGAATGGCATCCATGGTGTCCATAGTAAGGTGATTCCGCTCTCCACTGCTGTCGAATAATACGGAATAAGAAGAAAATCCGCAATGAACTTCCTTAGCAAGCGAAAAGCCAGCTTCCCATCTGCTTGCTCAAAACACAGCAGTTTCTCCAACAAGTTTTCAATCCATCCGATTCTACTACCACGATGTCCTTACAGATGAATGCCGTCCATTCATTTTCGATGGCCTATTCCTCACCGCTTTCAAAGAAGTTCGGATACTCCTAAATACTCGAGTTAAACTTCTTCAAAGTGTACACCTTCTTGGAATCAACGGTCAATGCAGTAGTCAGAACTGGATCGTTCAAAGCGCCTAATGATCTCTTTAATCAACTCGTTATAGAAAACACAGCAGAGAGAGTAGAAAGCTTCCTTTCTGGTTTCATCGAGAGTCCCAGATCCAAGCATTTCTCTTGCTGCTACCCCGATGTATATTTCCGATACTTCCGAAAATTTACAAGAAGAACTAATAGCGAGATTTCATCATCGGGTGATTAAGATGACAGAATATGCGGTCTGTGGTTTGAATGTTTTCGCAGTTCGATTAAAACGAGAAAAACAATTCGAGTTCCGAAAACCGTTCCAAATTCCGTTTGACAACGCACTGCAAAATTATATTAGAGAAAACAAAAAATGACATTCGAAATAACTATGCTTCGAATAGAAAAAATAAATATCGAAGGCATTGTTCTAACTGTCCAAATTCCTCTGCGTGAATGCATGAAAATACTTCTGAATTGGAAGAACAGTATTTTTGTAGAAATCCCTACAGAATTTTTCTGACATTTGTGAAGCAATTGCTTGACGAATTTTGACACAAGCAGCGAAATTTTTTAGAATTTTTTGAAGCAATTTCTGGAGAACTATATGTACGAATCCATGCAGATATCTTAGGCAAAATTAAAAAAAAAAACAATTCCATAAAAAACCCTTTCCGAAATTTTTGGTGTTAAGAATTAAATATATGAGATGATGAAATTCGCGCAAAAATATCATCTTACATATCTCCAACAAATAAGGATTTTCTTCAATAATTACATCCGTATAGTTTGTGTGTAGTTTTTTCAGGTGTCCTCCAGGTATTCTTTTAGAATCACAAAACTGTTCAAGTTCAGGGATTCCTCCAGGAATTTCATCACAAGAATGTGTTGAAAAACTGCCGATGAAATGCCAGAAGAAACTCCTGAAAGGACTATAAAGGAATGCCCACAAATTTCTGAGAAATACTTATAGAAACGCCAGAAAAAATATCTCAAGGAATGTTTTAAAACTATTCATATGATCTTTGGGAAGTTCTATCAAATTTCTTGAAAAAAAAATTCCAAAAAAATTATGGACATCACAAACTAACTTTGAGACTGTCATCTGCCACTGTAGTGTCAGTGTGAATTGTTGTCTTTTGCTTCATTAGCCCAAAATAACACACTGAAAGTAAAATAGCTAAATAGTTGGATTCTAAAATGCACTTATATTTTTAATTTCTGGTTTTTGAGTTGTACGTGCACTTCACAGCAAAAAATCTTGAAAATCTTGGTTAATCTCAAAAACCTCTATTCTTTACATGCAGATATCTGTACAGAAAAAGTGAAAAAAATCTTGTGTCTTGTGACTATCTTTTGTGTCACTACACCAAGTCAATTAACGTTGCAATCATCAATAAGTGTTTCACGTAACAAGGAAAATGCACACTTATATCTTGAATACTTGTTGAATGTGTATTGAAATGAAGGGATAACAAATAAACAACAACAACAACGCTTCCTAGGTGCGTCTGTTTTCTTGTAATAACTATGCTAGTTTAGCACGAATAATATTTAACTCATCAATTACACGAAACAGTTAAAAAATATAAATCATCTTATTTTGGTTATGTCTCCTCTTCACTGAACTATCGCACGTACATGGTTGGCTTCGGAAGGGTAGAAGTAGTGGAGTTTGGGACAAGCCATCATAGCCATCTTAAGTATCTTAAGTACTTTAACGAGTATCTCAGCAACCGACCGGAACGCAACGGTAAGGTCTGTATCCGCAATAATCCGGACACCTCAAAACATGAATAAAACATAAATTTCGCATTATATTTCCGTCGTAGTTTATTATTTCAGATTCATGGGATGTGTTTTAACAATTCGTGAAGACTTTGCGCAAAACTCTGTCCATAAGGGTTTATACAGACTCTTCAGAAATCGTAGAAGCCGTCTTTGTCCAATTTTGCTGGAAGTATAATGTCTTTGATTCCTTGCTTCTTTCCAGAAAGCTTCCGCTTCATCAGAGCCCAATATCTCTCGATTGGTCGTAGCTCTGGGAAATTTGGCGGGTTTGAGTTTTTTGGTACAATGTTCACTTGATTTGCTTGGTACCACTCCATCATCCACATCCAGTTTTAGCATAGTGGCATGATGCCAAATCGGGCCAGAACAAAGATTTTTCTTGTGACTTTTGATGAAGGGTAGCAATCGCTTCTGCAGACACTCTTTCTGATAGATCTCCTTGTTGATTGTGCCTGTAGTGACGAAAGATTTACTATTTTTGCCATACGTGCAAATTGCTTGCCACACAAGGTATTTTTGGGAAATTTCGATGCCTTCTTCGTTCTGAAATGCTCAGCTGTAGCATTTCTGGCCATAGCAGAATAAAAAGCCAGCCCTGGAAGCTGCTTGAAATCCTCCAGGACATAAGTTTCATCGCCCATAACAACGCATGAAAACTTCGTCAAATATTCGCAGTACAAACGTCGAGCCCGTGATTTTGTTGCCAAGTTCAGTTTGTTGTTACGATTTGGAACTGTTTTTACTTTCTACGACTTAAGTCCCATACGTTGTTTTGATTTTTGGACAAAACCAGGTGACATCCCTATTTTACGAGCCACCGTTCGAATGGAGAGATTTTGGGTTTTCGTTAATATCCTTTTCGCCTTTCGATCCATGACAGGATCAGCGCGTCCAATGTTTTTGTCACTTCTCGGTTTTCTCTCCACCGTCAAACGTTCCGAAAATGATTTGAGCACATCGTGAACAGTGGATTTAGGCAAATCCAATGTTTTTGCAAGGTCCCGTATTGACAAGTCAGGATTTGCCGAACGCCCGTACAAAATTCGCTCGCTCACTTGTTTTTCTTTCGTCGCTATCTTGAATACTAAACATGAAATGTAAACATCAATCATAGTCTATTCCATCATAGACTCTCATCTATACCACAATGAAATTGTTCATTCCTACGTGCAATATTTCAAAAGTTACAATGATTTGAAGGTGTCCGGATTAATGAGGATACAGATTTTATGTCGATAATTAAAACCTGATGATTTACAATTAAAAATCAAAACATAAATGAATTTATATCTAATGAAAATTCAAAAAATAGTTTCATGTGCAACATTGTATTTTAATTTTGCACACCCGCTTTCATTGTTCATGATGATTGGATTCATGGCCCTAGAAAACAAAAACTCGAAATCATGAACGATGCGCTTCCACTATCATGAGCCAACGTCATGATTTTCAGAACTCTAATCATGATTTGAGGCGCATTGACTCATGATATCATGATTCTGGTTCACGATTCGTACTCAGCAGAACAATTCGTAACGCTTCGAGTGCGTTACGCGAGAATGAATCATGGTATCATGAGCCTAAATCATGTTGTATTTTCATAAAGTGATGAGTCGTTTTTACCATAAAACGTACAAATATGATGGGAACTGCAATGCAATACTAAAACCAAAATTCTGGCATAAATCCCATCTCTTAAGTATTTTTAAATTCCCATTCGAACTTTCAAAACCTGGCATTAATGCTGCACTCCGGGCAAACAAACACAACCATAGCAAAGGTAGAAGTCAACAAAATTGCACGCCAACTCGCTCCGAACTTTTCCCGATCTGTTCCCGCTTTGCACCCGGAAATGGCACCAAACTATTCCAATTGCAAAATACATAAATACAAACAAGTTTCCACCATGAATTTCCATTTCTTCATAAACATCAACAAACCAAGACGGTGCTGGTTGTATTGCTATACAGTTAGTCAACAACCCGACGGCCAGCACTCCACTGCCAGGTCTGGCAAAGTAGCGGAGGAAAACAAGATTACAAAGTTTGATAATGCCATACACCCTTCGTTAGCCATCGCAAAGGTAGATGTTTTTCTCTCCTTCGCTTCCTGTGTGTCCTAAAGGTTTGCTGAAAGAATAATGTTATTTTCTTAACAACAACAACAACAACTACAACCTAAGAAGTGGACAAAATTTCTTCGTGAAGGAAGCAAAACGGTGATATTAAAAAAGGAACGAAAATCGATAATCCCCACTCTCGGAACTGCTTGATATTTTGGGAATTCAAAGAGACTTCAGTTCATTTTGGAGCTCAAGTGCGATGTATGTACCTGTGGTTCTGCTCATGTTCACC
>JASCZW010017892.1:0-16292 GCA_034211315.2 Aedes japonicus
GACAAGTACCCTCCCAACACGCCAGAGCTCCGCTCAATCAAACAATATTGAGCCATCGTCAAGCAGAAATTTAAGAAGGCTGAAAAAGCTGTTGTGAGCGAAAAACAGTTCAAGGCAAATAAAGTGGACAAGGAGATTGTACAAAATCTTATGGCAAGTGTTAAACGAAAGACCCGGCAGTTCGCATTCGGTAAAAAGTTAGCTTAGCTGAATATCTTTCCTATATTCTGTAATAACTGAACTTGAAAAAGACAAAGAATTTGACTTATTAATAAAAACTTTGATCGACTCACACACATTACGGTTTGACCAAATTTTGATCGGAACATCCTTTATCTAATGCACATAAAGGGAATGCTATATTTGGTAGGAACTAATGGAATATTTCATGTAAATTTAAGCCAGATAACGCCTAGATTTTGTCTGTTGTATGGAAGATTGCAAACATTGTTGTATGGCGCAAGAAAGATTGCAAACAATTTGGTTGTTTACGCTTGGAGTTAAACGAGGGGTAATTTTGCGCGCCTGTCAAAATCTATTATTATTTTCTGAGCTATGACTTCAATATTTTTCTATCAGAATAACAATGCTTTCAATGAAATATCACCTTATTTGAATGAATTCCTACAATATTCAGAAAAATGTCACACACACACACACTTTCACTCCTACATTTGCAGATGATAACAGCATGTCATTGAAACAGAAAGAACGGGTGCACACTGTACAATTTAAGTTCTACGACTAAAGGCTAGTATGCACGCTGAAAAGTAAAGACCTAAAGTAATTTTGGCCATTTCTACCGAAGTAATTTTGACAACTACTCCAGTATGGGTAAAATGTCAGTTTTCCTTGCGGAATAATCGAACGGAATATTTTTCCACAAGGAAAAGTGACAGCTACAAGCAGATTACAATTTTTACTAAACAATTACCTACTTTTTCTACCATACAAATCTGCATATGAACAGATTGAAAGTATCGGTTTACCTTTCTGGGTCCTCAACAACGAGTAGCAAATGGTTCAAATTGTCTTCTTCTTTTTATTTTATTAAATTGCATTCCATGTTTAATACAGCAAATAGCGACACGTGAACAACCATTGCATATTATCAGAATCAGTACATTTTGGATTGTTTGAGGCATTGAGTAGAGATGTAAATTCGACAGAGATTAGGGCCGCATTGAAACACGTAAGTATTGACTCTTTTTTCCGTAAAACTTCAAGAACTTATTTTATTGATCCACCACATAATTTTGAAGAGAAACAGAAAGAGAAAGAGTCTGTAGACCAGCCAGGCGATGGATCTCAAAGATGCTGGTTCTTGGAGTACAGTTCAGAATCATCCTAAGGATGGTGTTCTGAACTACCTGTATGGTGGCAATTGTGGCTACTCTCCCAGATTGTCTTGAACTCGACCACGGCAAGAATGATTTGTTTATAGACCGCAAGCTTGTTCTTGGTCGATAGAGTGGACTTTCTGTTCACCAGCGGATACGAAGATCTTAACAATGTTCTACACTTATTTGATGTTTTGTCAACAACAACTTGCTATCCAGGGTAAAGCCAAGATAGACTACTTCCCCGAACCAATCGTTCGTTGTGTTACAGAGATGGACTTTGACATCTCGTGGCGGAATGAGTCGAGGTGACTTCGAATGCAGAAATAGAACCATCTGGTTTTTAGCTGCATTAATAAAGGGTGTCCACGATGAAATTGCCACACTATGAAATTGCTCTAACTTTTTAACCGTAGGGTAGAATTTAATGAAAATTTGGGTGGGTTTAGTTCATAGTGCATTATTAACATCCATTACAGTTTTAAAGTCCTGTGATCAAAACTCGCGGAAATGGAGTCGAAAGAACAGCTCGTGCGTGATAAAATCTTGCGCATTCATCACGAGAACAAGGATCTCTCGCATCATTCCATCGCTAAAACGTTGGGAATCGCGAATTCCACGGTGTCGCGAGTGATTAAGCGGTTCGAGGAACGGTTGACCACCGATCGGAAGCCCAGAAGTGAAGGAAAAAGTATTCCGTACAACACCAAAAATCACAACCGCGTAGTTGGGGCCTTCAACCGAAATCCGAACGCCTCCGTTCGGGATATGGCTAAGAAGCTGCACCTAAGCCGAAGTTTTGTCCAGAAGGCCAAAACTAAGGCTGGGCTTCGAACGTTCAAGGTACAAAAGGCCTCTAATCGCGACGAGAAGCAGAACAAGTCCGCCAAAACCCGTGTCAGGAAGTTGTACCTCAACATGCTGACGAAAGTTGAATGCTGCATCATGGACGACGAAACATATGTGAAGGCCGACTTCAAACAGATCCCCGGCAACCTGTTTTTTACGGCCAAGGATAAGTTCAGCGTTCCGGAGCATGTCCGCACTCAGAAGATGTCCAAAGAAACTCCTGGTTTGGCAAGCCATCTGCACGTGCGGGAAGCGGAGTGCACCTTTCGTGACCCAGGACACGATGAACGGACAGGTTTACATAAAAGAGTGCCTCCAGAAGCGGCTGCTTCCTCTCCTGAAGGCCCGAAACGTCCCAACAATCTTCTGGCCGGATTTGGCCTCATGCCACTGCTCCAAGGACGTGCTGAAGTGATATGCGGACAATAAGGTCAATTTCGTGCCCTCCCAACACTCCGGAGCTCCGCCCCATCGAGAAGTACTGGGCGATTATGAAGCAGCACCTTCTTAAACGACCTAAGGTAGTGAAGACAGTCGAGGAACTGAAGAAAGTATGGGTTTACATGCAAAAAACGGTTGATTCACAGGTTGTGCAGAATCTTATGGCCGGGGTTAAGGCCAAGGTGCGGGCATTTGCGTATGGACGGTAAATAAAATACGAGTAAAATGGTAAAATGAAGTTTAATAGTTATTTCTCAATCCCTGAAAATTTGATGGCAATCGGATGAAAACTCGAATTTTGCGAATCACATTTGTGTGTGGCAATTACATCGTGGACACCCTTTACTGATTCACCAGCTGTTGAAGTATTCGGACAGAACATTGAAGCCCTCCTGAAGTTTTCTAGTCAGAGCATGAATCACTCGACCCTTGTAGATGATGGATGTATCGTCCGCAAACATTGGCAAAACACCGTCACCCGGTAGGGGGGAGGAACATCTGACGTGAAGCTGTTGAATAGGATAGGGCCTAGGAGGCTACCCCGGGGAACACCCGCTTCAACGTTAAACGTTTCAGAATGGGATTTTTTCAGGAAGACCTGGAATAATCTGTCCAACAGATAATATTTGATGATCTTAAAAAGATAGATCGGGAAGTTGTATCGGTGCAGCTTAATCACCAGACCACCGTGCCAGACATTGTCGAACGTCTTTTCGACATCCAACAATCCCATGACAGATGTCTTTCCAACGGACCTGTTCCGTTTGAGAATGTTAGTTACTCGCGTCGTTACTCGATAGAACCCAGATTGTTCCTGGAGGAAGATGTTATTCTGGTTTGCGAACTCCAATAAACGACTGAGGATTTGCTTTTCCAACAGCTTCGAGATGGAGGATAAAAAGCTGATGGGGCCAGAGGTTTTAGCGCTGATAGGATCTTTGCCAGGCTTGCGAATAGGAATTAGTTTGGCTATTTTCCAGCAGGATGGAAGGTAGCCAAGCTCCCAACCAGCGGCTTTCATGTTCTTGGTTCGCTTGATGGCAGCTATTGCCTCCTCAGCCGATATAATACTATCATCAGGGAAAACTATGGGTGTTTCGGCGACTCAAGACATTGCCTCCGTAACAGTAGGCTCGTGCGAGCCCACAATAGATTGGCCAAGGGTGTGTGAGTTCACAAAATGTTGACCAAATGCAATGGCCTTTGCAACAGGGGTGATGAGTTGAGATGGTACCGAGTTCTGATCATGCGGACCGAACAGCGGAATTGATCTTGGCTTATTTTTCAGAATTTTGGTCAACTTCCAAAAAGGTTTTGCAAAATCTGGGAGAGAGCCTAGCTTGAATAATCATAGTAAGGCGATTTGAATTGGTCTTGAGGTGACGAAGATTGGTACATTGAAATTGTCTTCGGATCGAATTACGTATTCCAATAATGTACTTGGTAGTCCTGTCAAGGTTCAGAGAATCACTCACCTGGTTTACTAAAGGATCATGTTGCTCTCAGGCCCGAGCGATTGCTTCGTCGATGGCACGGAGTTGGCGGTCGATGTCTTCGGGCTCAGGGGTGTATCGGTATCGACACAGTCGTCGACGCATCGCTGGAACAGTTCGCAGTTGACTCGGTGATAGTTGCGTCTGGTGATCCGATGTCGGTTGGCCGAGGAGCCAACTTCGGCCACCACCGGATAGTGGTCCGAGCTGAGCTCCTGGTATACTACCGGCTGAGCGATGTTATTGGCCATGTTGGTGAGGAAAATGTCGAGGGTTGAGTGCGCCCCAGCTCGACTCATCCGGGTTGGATAATCCGGGTTCAGAATCTTGTGGAGATCCGTTAGTGTTCCGACGAGTGTTCCCCCAGCCTTCGTGTTTCACGTCAAGGTCACCAGCGATGATGAACTGCCCACGCCATCGTGGCCGCTTGATTGGGGCAGTAGGCTGCGATGATGACGATTGGTCCAACGGTGGTGTCTACCTCCACACCGATGGCTTCGGCTGCTTTGACTTGGAAACTCGACAGCTGGCAGCAGTTGACGTTGTATCGCAATGCAATAGCAACACCCTCTGGTATTGGTCCGATCGAGTCTGATGATCCGAAAGTCAGGAATATATACACTAACGACAGGCTTGAGTTTCCTTTCGGTGATGATGGCGATAGCAATTTCCTTCTCGTTGAGAAAATCCGTTAACTCGATGTTTTTGATCCGAACGGAACAAGCATTTCCTTTCAGGATCTTGATGCTGGCTGCACGGACTATATTTGTTGTTGCAGTTGCACCATGGAAGCGTTGATTTGTGCCTCTTTGGAACGGCAACGGCGCAGTTGTTGATGCAGGTTCTGTATGAACTCCATCATCTGTTCCGTCGTGTAAAATTCATCATCAGATTGATGGGTTGCTGGTCTATTTGTTGACGGATTTCCCCAGACTGGAGGAGGGGCATGTTGAACTGGTGGGACTGTCGCGGCGGCTACAATCGGTGTTGAACTGAGGTGGTCGGCTGGCGGTTTTGCTGTCGGTGGTTTCCATCAAGAGGCTTCAAGTTTGATACATTGTACCGGAGCTCATGGAAGTGTTCTTCCGTCATCGGTGGAGGCGGTCGGCAATGGGACTTTTGATTGACTTGATATTTTGCGAATTTCAATGAATTCCGATCGCTCTGGGCACGATCGGTTGCTACCATCATGCCTCATGGAACCACAGTTGACGCACTTCGGTTCGACGCCTTCGTCGATTTGGATGCATTCGGCAGCCCAGTGGGTTCCAGCACAGTTGCCACAATGTGATTTCATGTGGCAGTTTTTGGTACCGTGCCCGAAGGAGATGCAATTTCCGCATTGTGTGACGTCGTTCTTCAGCGGTCGGTAACGCTCCCATTCAATCGCCCAGACAGGCGGAGTCCTTCTCCAGATGGACAAGATAAAGCTAATCCGGTAGTTGCTGTCCCCTTGCGCCCGTAGGGAAACACTTTGATTGGCTTCAGCTGTACCAATTTGAACTCGTCGATGATTTCTTACGGGATGTATTCCGAAAGACCACGAATGACCACCTTCAACGGTTTGGTGCCGGGAGAATCGTGCGTGAACAATTCGAGCTTTTCCACTGCAAAGAATTTTCCTGCCTGATTGGAGATCTTCCTTAGTTGAGCACATGATTTTTGTGCCCATGCTACTCAATTTGAAAGCGGATGAATTTGAGCCGCCGCAAGTTTGTTTCGAAGTTCGTTGCGACATCCTCTTGTAACTATGCAAAATCCATCCTGGAATGGTATAAGATACAAGAGGTCAAATACTTGTCAAAAACAGTCAATCCACTAAACTATCCAGAACTCTGTCAATAGAGAAGAACTCGGCTCTCGTTAAGCGAAACTAAGCTTAACTTACCTCTACGACACTAAGAAAAAAGCAAACGGTACCGTTGATTTCAAGAGAAGATGGAATATCTAAGGATACCGTACGTAACCTGATGGCGGATGTACCACAGAAAGTTCCAGAACAACTGTTTCTAATGTAGATATAACTCTATTACTGTGAAATAAACAGTCGGTTTTGTTTAATTATGTACAATTCAGGTATCCGAAAATTAACGTGGACAGGCTTTATGTAGATTTGCCACAGCTAGCAGCTTATTGCTCACTTCTTTGTGAACTATTATGAGTCGCGGTGAATATTTTCGAAAAAATGTGTGTCAACAGTAGACGTTGGCAGTATCAAAAGGCGAATACATTATCTAATAGAAGATAAATTTTATAAATATAGTTCCAAATTATAGAAAAAAAAAATTGATTCCTAAGAATAACCCATATGGAAAGGATCATGATAAAACCGAAACAACGGCAATGCCGCAATTAACTAAATTTTACGACATTGAATACCGAAAACATAAAAACATTCATTTTGAAACGTATGCCAACATTTTATCGAACATAAAAACGAACTTTATGATTGACTTGAGCACAATGGGATAAAGTATTTCCGCAATTCAGTTGATGCCTTTTCACCAACCTAGCCGAGAACAAACGATCAGATCGGTTAAGAAAGAAGGGGAACCATCGCATCGGCCCACGGGTGTTGTACAATCCAGACAGGCACAGACCCGAACAGAACATTGACATTTAGAATGCACTCTCCTCCGATCACAATTAACGAAAATTCAAAACATATTTGACTTGACGTTTTCAAGCCCTCGAGCGCACTAGTTCGTAAAATGAATGTTCGGATGTGGTCCCCTTTTATTCCTTTGGTCTATCGCATCCATCTCCATTGGATGACGTGAGTTCATACTGTACCTCCTATAGAGAGGGGAGGAGGGATGGGTAGGGTAGGTTGAACCGGGTGTCTGCCAGCCTGCCAACCAAGGAAGGATATGTTCATGTGCTCAAAACAGAACCGTCGTCGTCGTCGTCGTTGGTCGTCCCCCTTTGTATTGCTTCTCCGATTCCTCCCATTATTATTATTATTATTGGTGATGGTATTGGTTGTGGGTTGGTGCAAAGCGAAGCATGTAGGTACGCACTTAAAATGGAACGAAACTGAGGGAGAGGTGGAAGACCCAGAAATTCCTACATATTTAAATCACTAATGAAGCGGAAAGGTTCCCGGGAGAGTGCATATGAACCGTAGAGGCTATAGTGCGGTATTGGAAGTAGACTGGTCCAGAACATTGCAACACGTCCCTTCGATCATATGTCGGAAAACAGGATAGTGAAATATTTAGCAACAGATTTTCCGATTTTCAAACAGTATAAATTTAATGCAATTTTAGTGCAAGATAATTTTGTCAGAATCTGCGGGTTCGATTCCTGAGCCGGTCGAGGAAATATTTTGGATCGGACATTTATTTTCTCGACTTCACTGAGCATATAATTTCATTGTGATTGCCACACAATATACAATTTTATGCGATTATTTATTTATTATTGATTCGTCAACAGATAAAAATGTTTATCCCAATGACAATAAGATAAAATTGAAAGTTTACATCGGAAGCTCTCAATTAACAGCTGAGGAAGGCCGATCAGAACAAGCAATAAGCTTATTGTGAAAACAAGAAAAAAGTTTACAGCAATATTCTTTGATTAGCGCTTTGATAGCTGAAACAGTATATTGAAAATTAAGCTACTTCTCCACGCAGATGCTGCATAAACATAATAGAATGCAAAGCTTTCGAATTTGTATAAAGTTTGCTTTTTCTTTTGAATCTGTTACTGACTATTATTCAATTTTAATATTTCCTGAAATTATTATTTAAAACAAATGTTCACGAAAAACTTTCATTTTTTTGAAAAACTATTCTGTGATCTAGGAATTCTCGTCAGTCTGCTAACGTGTGCATTAAAAAAAACATGGACTTTTTTCGGATGGTGATAAAAAAGGAAAAGACAGATAATTGCTTTTGATAAATTTCCCATGGAAGGTAATTAATTAAGCTTACTTGAAAAAAAAATCTACGCCAGGCAAAGGCAGGTCCAGGGTGGCCACACAATCTGAATTTAAAAATTTCCGGATTTTTCCCGAATTTTGCAAGCATTTTTGCATTATTATCCCAACTGTGAAGATGAGGTAATATATATTGGATTTATAGGTATTTTTGGAAGTTTATGAAGTTTTTTTTTTCAAAAAGTAGCCGCGGGCTTCTTGCGTATTGCATAATCTGCATTGGTCTCTCATATTGCTACGAGAACACTCAGCTTTATGTTAGTCATTGAAGAAAAACAGTAAAGCGATCGAGGGTTTCGAGTACAACGTGCGTTGCGTGCTTTTTACAGTTTGGTTCACCAACAGACACTTTCCATTTAATGAAAATCTGCATTTCTGTGCGACAGGATGAGCCTCTTCTTGGAATGACCAATCATTTCCAGCCAGAATTTGTCCAAACGGTGTTCTTTTCGTCAGACGGCATTGAGCACAGTTGCCCAAATTCTTCTTTTACTTTGTGCGAAACTGAAGCGCTCAGATATTCTTTAACTACGAACGTTTCCAGACACAGACCCAGACACTTTTAAGATATGTTCGTGATGTGAGTTATAACAACAAGATAAATGCAGATGACGTAACGCGTTAAAGGGAATGTTAATGGAGATTTGTTTAGTAGCTTCAAAAAGCCACAGTAAAAAGATCATAAGTCGTTGCGGAATGCCAAAACATCTTTGTCGGAAATTTAAGCAATTTCTGTCGCTTTATTAATTGCCGGTTTAGAGGCAAAACCAATTTCCACAGTAAGGGCTAGTAGAGATTCTATTCCAATTAACGAGTTAGCTTTGACTGTCAGACGCTCGAGCTTAACAATTTTCTCCATAGCGGCTCTAACAAGTCCCGTAAAATCGTCAGAAAGAAACGAAGTCAAAGGAGATTCGATCTGGGAAACGACTCGACCCCAGCATCTTATCGTGTACCGCATCAACCTGAACAGCAAGCACTTTTGATCGGAACACCGAAGAAATTCGGATGACTTTTATTCAGGTATTTTTCTTCCTGCTTTCTGACCTCGTCCACAAATCTTCTCAAATAGCATTTGTAGTGCTCTTCTAGCTTCTTACTTCCTCGAAATAAGGTTCTTTGAGCTTCTAAGATGTTCTGTATGCTTCTAGCAAGTTTCATGAAATTCTAAAAGTTCTCTGAACCTCTAGGAAGATCCGCAAACTTTTGAAAAACTTCATGAACAGTTCTCTGAATTTATGGGAAGTTCGCTACTTTTCTGGAAAGTTCATTAAACTTTTGGAAAGTTCCCTGAAATTCTGGGAAGTTCCCTGAAATTCTGGGAAGTTCCCTGAACATCTTGAGTAGTTATATGAACTTTTGAGAAATACCCAAACAAATCTGATAAGTTTTCTGAACTTCTGGGAGCCTCCCTGAATTACTGAATAGTTGGCTGAACCTCTGTCAAGAGCCCTTTACTTTTGGAAAGTTCCCTGAACTCATGTGAAGCTTATGAAAGCTTTAGGAAACACAAATCTGACTTTCTAGGAAAAAAAACGGAATATCAGGGAAGTTGCCTGAACTTCTAGAAAGAACCCTTAGGTTCCCTGATTTTCTGGAAAGTTTCCTAAGTTTTTGGGATGATCCTTTAACATTAGGCACAATAGCAAAATCTCGGGAAGGTTTCCTGAATCTCTAAGAAGTATACCGAGCTTCTGATAAGTTCCCTGAGTTTCTAGGAAGGCCAACATTTGTTAGGCTGCAGTGTACCTTTGTAACAGACTCAGGTCAACATTTCCAGCTGCATCGCAACAGCTGGAAAAAGTCATCAGTTGACTCTAGTTGTCGCATAACGTCCAGGAACATCTCCCTTGGCATGTTTAAATGATGCAGAAAGTGCTTCTTGTTATAGGTTTGCGTGTCGCTAAAGTAATCCTGGAACAGCTTCTGATGTCCGAAACGAAAAACACGGTTGATATTGGGGCGTCTTTCAGGGTGTGACCCTCTCGGTTTTGACTCATGTTTTTCCGCTGCCAAATTACAAATCAGCATGATCTAATATCGTTTAAATGAGATGCATGCACCTACATACTCATCTTCAGCTAAACGAAAGAGCAAGTATTCCCGTCGTCTGCTAACGACGCACTACTGTCAGTAAACATTATTTGGTCAAACCAATCCATGGCAAAAAGTTTGCGAAAAATCTGCGGTCTCTTAAAAAACAAAACTAATAATCTCTGGATGCTGAATGATTGACAGGATGATAGGTGTTGGTGGGTTTAGTAACAATATATACAACACCGGTGCGGAGAACGCAAAGTTGGTCTATTTCAGCTGGTTCTATTCAAGTTTTCTTATGCAAATCAAGTATAAAGTGGTTTTAAAAATAGACCACCACTGAAGATGCCCTAAGCGGTACGTTTTTAACAGGCTGAACAAAACCAGCAGAAAAATATCCTCATGAAATATGTTTGTCTTAGCCCTTCCTTGCAGGATTGTGTATGACGTGCATGCCGCAGCTAACGATGTTGAGGACTTCAAACCAAAGGCTGGCTCGCACATCCCTGATTTCCCCAGTAAATTCCTTAAACGCCTTCCAGTTGACAACCGGGCCATCCATATAGCAATGAGCTATCTTCTTCAGCAATGCTGGATTTGCAGAAAAATACTGTTTCATTCCGTTAATGAGATCGTTGGGCCGGGTAAACGACAAAAACGCTACTCAAATCATTTGAAAAAGGTGTGAGTATGATTCCTTCCATATGACAAAAATTCCCGATGGCTTTTGAAATGCCCGACTTTTCTCCGCATATTTCCCGATGATTTTGGATTCCCGCATTTTTCCCGCATTTCCCGATTTTCCGAGTCTGTAGCCACCCTGTAAGGTCGCAGGGACCACCTAACTACTAAAGCCCTAAGTAGCGGGTGCTTAACAAGCACAATAGCCCCCTCCCCGAAGTAATACCGAAAGGTGGTTCCGGGGAGGGTCCAGCACTTAACGCACGGGAGGGTTTTTTAGTGGGTCGAGGTGTGTGTGTGTGTGTGTGTGTGTGTGTGTGTGTGTGTGTGTGTGTGTGTGTGTGTGCGCGCGTGTGTGTGTGTGTGTGTGTGTGTGTGCAATCCAACTCCCACTATCCGGCAGTGCTTTTATGGAAGAAAAATGTCTGCAGCTACACTGATAAGCAAAATAAAGTGCCCACCTCTTCGTTTTTTCAATTTCTCTCATTTACTTGGTTCAAATTGAAGTAAACACAGTGTAGTTTTTTTCCTTATTTTATTTTTTATATTCTTTTTAAGTTTCACTTATGGAATACTCAAAAAAGGAGTTTTACTTAAAGAAAAAAAAATCAATTTGTGTTGAAAAAAAAACAGTGACAAAATAAAGTGCCCACTTCAAAAATCGATATGTTTTCAATAAGTTTCTATTGGAAGACCCCTCGATTGTTTATGTTTTGATATTTTGACATGTTTTGAAGCAAACGGTTCAACCTGGTGCATTTGTATACGTGATCGCATTTGATTCAATTGAAAAAAATGGAGAACGCAGTGCTTTCGAAAGCAATTCCCTTGTGTATCCGAAAATTGGTCGTTCGTGATGTGCAAAACGGTGTACCGCATCGGGCTGTCCCTAAGAAGTACAGTATCAGTAAGGCAGCGGTTGGCAAAATTCTTCTGAAGCTTAAAACGTTTGGATCAGTGGTGGATCGCCCTGGCAGAGGCAGGAAGCGGAAAACGGATGCGAGAACGGACACCAAGATCATGCGCGAAGTCAAGAAGAACCCGAAGGTAACCGTCCGCGAGATCCAGGAAATCCTTCAGTTATCAGTTTCCGGTCGAACTGTTCGTCGCCGTCTCGTAGCACTGGGGTTGAATAGCAAACTTGCCCGGAAGCGCCCATTTATCAGCAAGGCAAACAAAGCCAAACGGCTTAAGTTTGCTAAGGAGCATGCTGATAAGCCCCTAGAGTTCTGGAAACCGGTTCTCTGGACGGACGAATCAAAATTCGAGCTGTGTAACCGAAAGCGGTGGGTTCGTGTTTGGTGCAGATCGGGAGAGGAGCTTCAGGAGCGCCACATTCAAGGCACGATGATGCATGGAGGAGGAAATGTGATGGTCTGGGGGTGTTTTTCGTGAGGTGGAGTGGGAAGAATTGTGAAATCAACGGGATAATGACGGCAGATTCTTACATCAACATCTTGCGAGGAAATCTGGAGGTTTCGCTGATCCAGACGGGCCTTGAAGAGAAGTTCGTATTCCAGCAGGACAACGACCCGAAGCATACTGCCAAGAAGACCAAGTCTTTCTTCCGGTCTTGTCGGATCAAACCGCTGGAATGGCCTCCACAAAGCCCGGACCTAAATCCCATCGAGAATTTGTGGGCGATTCTCGATGCCAGGGTTGACAAAACTGGTGTTCCCAATAAAAATAACTATTTTGAAGCCCTGGAGCGCGCCTGGGAAGAGCTAGATCCACAGCACCTAAAGAACCTGGTCGAGAGCATGTCGAAGCGCCTGCAGGAAGTCCTGAAGGCCAAAGGAGGACACATCAATTATTAAAATGCTTTTATTTCACTTTAATTTATGTTTTCTGTAGCCTAAATGAAGTGGGCACTTTATTTGGTCACTGTTTTTTTTTTCAACACAATTTTTTTTTTTTTTCTTTAAGTAAAACTCCTTTTTTTTCAGTAAAAAGTTTTTCAGTTTTTTCAGTTTCAGTTTCTTAAGTCCATAAGTGAAACTTAAAAATAATATAAAAAATAAGATAGTAAAAAAAATACACTGTGTTTACTTTAATTTGAACCAAGTATATGAGAGAAATTGAAAAAACGATGAGGTGAGCACTTTATTTTGCCTATCAGTGTATCATGCTATTATTCTAATCACAATCTGTAAACATTTTTAGCCCGGGTGTTGAAAGGTGATAGCTCTGTTAAGATCCAGTGACCCATTTCAGAATATCTGGTCACTCACGTCCATTCCGAGGTCACTTTCACTTACAACAAGCCCCGCATAAACACAATTCTTATATCAATTGGATATTTGTACTATATTTACACTTCCATTATCGCAACATGCTCTGTTACGACCATGGCACATATTTAGTAGTATGTACTTCGTATTTATATATAATTGCTTAGATCTCACCAGTAATGTTTAGAATCTTTTTTCGAATCTTCCGCTGAGAGATTTATTGTTTTTTTCTGTGTTAACTCGATCACTCACGCCGCGAACAATATTTAACCGGAATCCATTGTCTTCAAAACTAGAATGTTCCTAAACTTATATAAGCAAAATAACTTCACGCTAAAAGATTTCAATAGAAGTATATCATCTAGAGTTACCATTCCCATTTTCATCTCATTTCTGATTTCGTACTTTTTATTCATTGTTAATTTTAATTATTTTTAATTGTTGTTGAAAGCAAGCCACAAAAGGAATCTATTGATTGATACATCAAACCTACATTTCCGATTAATATGAATAATATGAATTAATATGAATGGTTTGTTTTGATTTGATTTGAAACTATTTCAGCTATTTCAACTGATTCTATATGATCAAATGCAGCATTTCTACTCTTTGCAAATACTGTACTTGAGCATTGATCACCATCTCAGAACTATAATGTTTATCGGTAAGACGTAATAGAGGATTATCAGAAGCACTTTTGGGCTGCATTTCCACTGATCTGGCAACACTTGTGTGCTTCTTTCCAAAATGGTAAAGAACCAGACCAGCCCTGGGACCTGGTAGTTGAAGTTAAACTACCTGAAGTTTTTGCCAGTGCCCTGGGGTTTTTAGTGGGTCGAGGAGTTGCGTTTAAAAATAAAAGATCTAAGCTATTGGTAATATAAGAGCACGATCGGTTGCATAATCTTTTACCAGTCAAGGGGGTGTCCTCCCCCTTGCCTTCCCTGCATTGGGTAGCTTATAGCCACGTAAAGGTAATACCTGGTACACAGAAATTTTGTGCCTATTTCCGAAAACCAAATTTCAGCTGCAAGGTTTTCTGATTCAAAGGATAACAATGTGCAAACTTCTTTTGTCGTGTACTAATAACTCAACTGGAGAAGTGTACTAATAACTCGACGCGAAGAAGTCGGCACATTGTAGACGGAATACGCGTATCTGTCAAGATAAGCAATAAAGGTATTTGGAATTAAATGGAAAATGCTAATCTTTCTTCTCATTTCTAGTTAAATAAATGAATAAACAGACTAAGGCTTTGTGCACAAATTACGTAACGCATGAAGGGGAGGGAGGGGGGTTGAGCAACCGTTACTTATTGTGACATATGGGGGAGGGGGGGTTTTAAAATCGTTACGTAACAAAATAACCAATTTGAAAAAAAAAAAAGATTAAAAGTGAATAACCAATTTGCATAAATTAAATTTCCTGTGTGCCAAGCAGAGTAGCAAGTAGCAAGAAGAAAAGCCTTTTGAGATGGCGGATTCATCCGTGCCTTGATCTACCCCGCAGTGGGATGTTAAGCAATAGTAATGTCCTTGGTTCGAGTACTACTTTACCCATGGCGGTTTGCTCAATTTTCAATACTTATGTGCTATTTTCAACCTACCGTACACTGACGGGACTTTCAACACTTTCTCTTCATATTTTTCATTCTAGCAAACATTACTGTCCACTCTTGGTGACTCATGGTGATGAGCGAACATCTCCTTCTACATTTAGTAGAAAAGGGTTAATTTATACTAGATGAGAACTATGTTTGAAAATTCTGGGAAAACTCCACTTTCAATACGTCAAATGAAAGGTTGCAATCTATATTTTTTAGAAAAAAAATTCGAAACTGAGCCAAAACTTTGTTTTTGTATTATTAATGACGTTTGCCATAACTGGTACACTGCACCAATTATCGCCATAGTTTTAAATTTTGGTTCCTTTCATGGCCAATCGCATGTGTTTCTTATGGGAGTTGCCATAACATTTATGGCCAAGTGGTGCATATTAAATTTTTCTTGATTTCCGACAAAATTCTAAAGCTTCGATAAATGGAGACGTACACTGAAAATTAATTTTTGTGAATATGCTTTCACTCGTTTCGTAAACATAAATTATGCACATAAAACAAATGTCTCGTAAATTATAAGGAGTGTATCGAAAAGTAGTTATAAACTTCCAAATAATAAAATAGGCATGAAAACATGGTTAAAATTAACATACTATTTCAGTTTATTATAGCTTAACATGGTTAAAATTAACATACTATTTCAGTTTATTATAGCTTAACATGTTTACAAAAGATCCAAACGGAAAAACTAGTCATCATGTTCGTTTCTGTAGAATGCCCGTACCTTTGATTTGACACCTGCCATCAAATTCTGCACAGTGACCTTTGTGCACTTCCTGGATGCCGCTGCCCAATTTTTCTTAAAATCGGTCATGTTTTGGGACACTGTACCATCCTTCTTAAATATACGCTTGACTATTGCCCAATAGCGTTCGATCGGTCGCAACTGGGGACAGTTTGGTGGGTTGATGTCTTTTTCTACGAACTTGATGTTATTCTCCGTCAGCCACTGTAGAGTGGATTTGGCGTAATGTGCCGATGCCAAATCTGGCCAGAAGAGAGGAGGGGACTGGTGCTTTCTATACAATGGTAGCAACCTGTTCTTCAAACATTCCTTTTGATAAATCTCAGCATTTATAGTTCCTTTTGTATAGAAAATTGAAGAACGCAAGCCACATGTACAAATAGCTTGCCAAATGAGCACCTTCTGACCGAATTTCTCCATCGCAACAGTCGTATCTGGCGGTTGGCACACGTTCCCCAACAGATTTAGTATAAAACTGCGGCCCCGGTAGCGTTCTTGAATCTTCTTTAACGTATGTTTCGTCATCCATCAAAATGCACTGGTCGACATTGTCAAAATGCAGCTGTACAGCTTTCGAGCCCTGGTTTTGGCACGAGACTTTTGTTCCGGAGTTTGTTTGGGCACTTTCTGCTTTTTGTACGTCTTCAAGTCATTCCTGCGCTTGATTCGTTGAATCATTCCGATGCTGGTCCTGAACTTCTTGGCTAGATCACGAGTAGAGGCAGATTTGTTCCGTTGAATATAATCCACAACTTTTTGGTCCAAATCAGGGTTGCTGGAGCCGGGTTTCCGGCCACTTCTTGGTAAATCCTTGAGGGAGCACTCCTTACCAAACTTTTCGATGATGCGTTTTACACTTGCCGGGTGAACATTTACTCTTTTTCGCAATCTGGTTGTAAGTAACACCCTTTTCG
>JASCZW010017893.1:0-16338 GCA_034211315.2 Aedes japonicus
TTGAATTCGGCTATGGACCTGCATAAGTTGGTGATTTGAAATTGTATATTTTCCGAAAACTGCATGTATCAACATCATTGCTGGAAACCCAAATTTGTCAGCTGGTGTCATCGGAACTAACTAGGAGTTATTTTTAAGATGGGATGGAAAATCTACTAACAGACACCTGAGGGTACCAATTCCCCGACCATGACGCACCCATTATATCTACGTAGGTCCTTAGTAGTTACCTCCTGTGACCTGACGCTGAACCCATCGAGATAAGCCTGGGTCTAAATCGGGTTCGGTAAGTCTACGAGGGCTCCTTCCAGATCGTCTGTGATCTCCCTGTCACAACTGCTTACCGCTACCTTGCGCTGTATGGTCCTCCCTCCGATTGAGATAAACCACGGCCTGAACGAGGGTAGAGACCTTGCCCCAAATTGTTCATGTTCCCCATGTCACGACCGCTTACGGCTGCCTGCTGGACCTCGTGCCGTATGACGCTTTCTCCGTAGATTGTTTTGCCGTTAAGGGGAGCTTGAAATTTCCAGGGTGGTTCTGCATCACTCGACCGCATAACCGGTGACGTGCTGCAAAAAGAATATGTACTGGCGTTATCACCTATACCACCCACCATATACTTTACTTACTTACTTAATGTTGTACATCGTGGTGCGCACGCAAGAAGATTGCTTACTTCTGCAAAAATCATTAAGCTCATTTTCTGCGTGGTGTCAGAGAAACAAACTGATACTTAGCGTGTCAGGTTATCACGTTTCACTGTATGGAAAATCCAGTTCTGTTTGATTACTACTTTGACGGCAATACTCTTAGTAGAGTTACCAGTGTTACTGATCTGGGTGTTCAACTGGATTCAAAAATGAATTTCGAACTACACCGATCTGCGATCATATCAAAAGCAACTCGACAGTTGGGCTTTATTTCCAAGGTGGCGAAGGGTTTTTCGGACCCACATTGCTGGAAGTCATTGTACTGTGCACTTGTCCGTCCAATTTTGGAAAACGCATCGGTGGTATGGCAGCCTTACCAGGTCACGTGGTGGCTCAGAATCGAACGAGTTCAGAAGCCGTGGCGAAATCCTGACAACTTGCCACCGTATCCTGATAGTTGCCGACTACTGGGTTTGGACACGCTGGAACGACGTCGAAAATACAGCAGTCGTTGTTCATTGCTAAATTGTTGAATGGTAAAGCTGATGCTCCTGAACTACTTTCTATGTTGAACTTTCGTGTACCAAGTTTTCACCGAACTGTGTTTGGATACATTGAACCGGTTTCGGCATGTATTCGTGCGTTTACTGCAGTTGAAGAGCTTTTTGAGTTTAATGAGCCATCTGGACGTTTTGCGAATCGCATGTAAACGGTGTTGAACAAGTTTTAATAGACACGTGGTTTTATTAGTTTATTAGTTTATTTTTATTCATTAAGACTACCCATTGCCAAATGAATTATTTTAAATACAAATATATGAATCGCAAATTATATGGTCAATTTCCCGAGAGGTCTTTCGATACTGGATATTGAGTACCTCCAAGAATGTTATACGTTGGTTCTTTGCTGCAATTTCGTCATGTCATAAGCTACACCGTGTCCAATATATTCTATTTATTTTAAATCGATTTTATTGATAACTTTACCCATTATATTGCAATATAATACTGATTAACTACAGCAAATGTTTTGGAATAATACCGCTTTTAACTTTATTGACCAACTCTAGACGTTTTTCGAAACCGTCACAGGCAGCACGCACGACTTCCATCGGCATTTCGTTCAAAATTGGTTTAACTACGGACTTGAATTGATTCATATTAGACGCCCTGTGGTCCAAATTGTCCAAAAAGTCGGTCAAATTTTCTCGACACTAGCCCTGAACGAGATTTGCAGTATGCGGTGGCACTCCGTCCTGCTGAAACACATAGTGATCATCTCCAAACACCTCTTGTACATATGGCTTGACAACTTTCTCCAAAACTTCCGTTTTATAATATATGGCATTCACTTGAACGCCTTCTTCGATGAAAACCAGTGGTAATTTGCCTCGCTCGCAAATTCCTCCCTAAACCATCACTGACGCAGCACTTTGGAACCGTGGAATATTCCTATCACTCTCTGGAACAGTTCTCGAAGAGAAAGCCCACAATCTGTCGTTCGGGATCTGTGGGATTGTTGCAAGACGAATAACTTTTCGTTGAAAAAGATAAATTCTTCCCCACCGTGCCGCGACAAAAGCAGACTTGCTCTTTCGAGTAGTTTCTGCTTGGAAGGTTCCGAAAATCCGTGAACCTTACGTTTCTTGAAAGCTTTGAATCCGAGATCATTTTGCAGTTTATTGTGCTCTGACGATCTCGAAACATTCGAACGTTCCCTGGCCTTTAACTTTAACAACTCGTGCAGTCCGCATCGTACGAGTAGCAGAATAGCAGAAGATCGCAGCAAGCCTAGAAGCAAAAACTGACGTGTTTTGTTTTTTGCTGCGTTGTTTTCGCGAACAAAAATCAAACAATAATCCTCTAACTAACAGTGAAATCATTAAATATAGGCGTGCTTTGGGAAAGACGTAGTAAATACAATCGATTCCCTCCAGAAATGTGTGAGTGTCGATAGTATTTCCACATTTTTGGTGGGTGTGCTTCGCAAACGCACCCGGAAGAAGAGTTACATCAGCTTAGTTTTGCTTATTAGTGGTAGTATTGTGACATTCGGACATAAATGATTAAGTTTGAGTGTTTGTCCGCTTTGTCGTGAGTGAATCGATAATTATTTGCAGTTTTTTCGTTGAAATTCGATATAGAGTCGGCTCATAGCGGGGATTTGATATTGGCAGTGTGGAGTGAAAAAAAAGAAGATGAGCGCATGTAGAGAACGGCCATTTGCTTGTCAGAAGCAGCAAACGAAGACAATGCGCATGTGTCTGTGAAAGGCTGCCACATAATTTCAGATGCGTTCACCACGTAGTTATGTAGGTTGCATATCTAAGTTCGGCAACGTCATTTTTTGCGCTTATTTTGTCACGAGTGCATGTAGCTAATTAGGAATCAACGTCGAGAATTTTCATGTTTACGAATAAACAAGCCAGTGTAATTAAGGAAGTGGCCATGGGTGAGATGTATCTGACTATAACTTTATAACAATAACCTTATTTTTGTATAATACCAAATACGTGCCTGGTTTGGAAATTTAACATTTCCAAATCAGGAAGTGTGTTGCAGTGCCCTTATCCTAATGTTATCATGTTTACATGCGGGGCTTATTGTAGGTGAAAATAACCTCGGAATGGGCCTCTCCAGACATTCTGAAATGGGTTGCTGGATGAGCAGTAGAGCTATCACTTTCTAGTTTTCGGATTAAAGCTGCTTCCAATGATCACTTGAGGGATTGTTGTAAACAAATTTCTTCCATAATACCATTGCCGGCCAATGAGTGTTAGATTGTACATAGCATTCATATTTTCTGTTGGTTTAAATCGGAATCAAAATTATAAATAAATATACTCTACATCTCCGGTCAACCAGATGTCTGGAGAATAAACCGGAAACAACGTCTAAAATCTTATGGTTATCAAAATGTTAACCCAACCTAAATTCAGCATTTCGTTTACCAAAACGAACCATGCTGCGGAATATTTTCTACGCTTTGATTCCAATATTTAAATTATTGCTTTTTAACATTCTACTATTGAAATTAACGCAAATACAAGGTGATGTCTTACAATGCCGATTTTTCAGAGTAAATTTACTAAATGCTCAGTTCTTTCCTAACGCAGACTTCATATTTAAGTAAGGAACGTCTCCTAACCAGCCACGAAGGTTATAAAAGAGGTACACCTTCACGTTTTGTTTTAGTATTTCGGCAGTCGTGGAACTGTGCAGTGGCGTACGAACGCAATCGGTGGCAGCAAGCACATTGGAGGGTGCACTGGCGAGCAGTCGTTGCTCTGAGAACCGTTGGTGCAGTTTGCTGTTGGTGCCGATGCTCCCGTCAACCTCACCGTCAACCTGGCCACCTACAAATGGCCAACCAGAACGACGAGGAGCTGAACTAAGAAAGAAAGCCCAAGTGGAATCGCAAACTATTTCTTCCCCGTCAACTAAATCCGTCCTTTTCAGGACGACCAAATCAGTTTTTATACATCGAGGATGACTGTTAGTCCTAAACATCATCTGTTGGTTCTCTGTGTAATAACAGCTGATCTGACAATAACAGAGTAGCAGTCCGCACCGTACGAGTACGACTGGATCTCTTCCGTTCATCCAACGAGCAGGTGTCACGGTACCTTCGGATGGTTCCACTTTACTCCGAGGTTTTTTAAATTTCTGAAAATAGCGCCTGGGCGCTCACCTTTGAAAAACTTTTTTATCACCACAGCATTGCTAGTAACAGATAAACACCGAATGAAAACAATCGGACTTAACCTAAAAGCATTTGTATAAATTTAGTGCAAAACATGTTGAGTAGTTGCACGACACCAATACAAGGAAAAAGTGTATGAGAATATATTGGACACGGTGTAGTTGAGAATACATCTCTTTGATTCAATTCAGTCCAAAACATGTCGCTGCAACTTATTTTGAAGGAAATGTGCTGCTTGGGGCACATGCTCATTCTACCTTTTCAATCAACCAATTACTGTTAAAATTACCCATATTGGAAAAAGTATCAGGATTTGAAGACTATCTCCTATAAATTTGCTATTGAAAAACCAGTCAATTATCTTCCCCCTAGGGTGTGTTTGCACTACGCACCCTTCGACAAAGTGCGTAAACATATAAATGCATACATAAATCAATCGCCTCTGGCCCTGCGTGTGCACTTGATGACTTGCCAAGGAACTGCATACGCACATTTCATCGAGGGAGAGGAAGTGGATGCAGTGTTCAGCCTGGATGACGTTGTTCAACAAGTTGATGCTATAACCGTGTCGTGCTGGAGTTTAGTGGAAAGTTGCACTCAGTGCAATCGAAACCACTTGAAAAGCGATTATGATAAACTCTCTACCAGCCGCATAGGTATGCACACACACACTTGACTCGAGTGTGACTCCCCCTGATAGACGGCGGTGTCCTTACACATGTGCAAGGATATTTACTACGCACTTCTGGAGAGCAGGAAAAAATATAAGAGATCGTAAATCGTGTTATTGCCGTGTGAATTTACCGATATTTGTGTACAGCGGGAAGGGTGAAGTTTGTGAACAGTTCATAATAAAAAGTAGAGTAGAGTTCGATTCAAATCTGGAATGTTCCATACGAAATTAAATATTGATTATGAAAATGCCGTTTTCAGTATAGTTTAATTTAGCAGCCAAAGCCAAAGCTTATGCCCAGTAATTGTTCGTCTCAAAACAACACTTAAACATATTTTTCATAGCAGTGCAGAACGACTGGCTCCAGTCAGACGGCAGTTGAATTCTTTCTCATAATTTTACTGTCCACTAAGATGTGCAACACTTAATTATGGCACCACGCCGCTAATGGATCCCATAATTTAGTCCAGTGCACTTAAAACTTATTACCGCCTAAATTAGAAGATTTAATTCCGCTGAGGAAATTTTTACTTTCTTCAGCATTGCGGATTACCATGGTCCACGAAGGTTCATCGGATTTAATTTTGGTAGATTGCATAACGTTACTGGAGCCTAACCCTAAAACTGTCATAATATTTCCATCGATTTGTCCTTCCAGACTGGCTGACATATTTCCCCCCGTTCCCTCTGCTGGAAATAACCACACTAACCAACTCCTGGCAATCCGTTCCGGTCAGAAACTTTGCCGAGATCCTGTTAACTTAATTTCACAGTCAAGCATATTTTTGCATATTGGCATCTACCGAAGGATTTGTCACCCATTGAAAGCTGGGCCCGGGTGGGGGTTATTCAAAGAATCATAAATTTCAATGAGCACCCACAACTCGCCGGTCGGGTTCGAATCTCCCGGTCCCGACAAATGAATAGAAATTGTTACGGCTTTTCACCCGAAGCATAAATCTATTTATTTGTTCACGCTCGCATGTTTCGCATATGTATGAATGATTTTACTTGGGGGATTGCTTTTGTCGGAAGGATCAAGACGTCCGTCGTCATCGTCGTCGTCGTCGTCGTCCGTCGTTGTCGTTTGCACAGAATACACCACCTTAAAAGGCCGACAATTTTTGAGTCAAGATATGCTGCTGAAGGGGAAATTTAATTTGCATCTATATGTTTTCTTTGCAGAGTCCGAGACAACTCTCTTGCTTCGACTTGGTTACGACGACCGTTTGTTGAATAGGACCGAATGTCCGGAGCAGCACCGGGTTTGGTCACCCAACCCTTGGATTCCGGATCCACATTCTATTATTGTCACAAGCAGCATCGGTTGCGGCAGTGTTGCCAGAAGATTTTTAATATAATGGGTAAAATTTGCTTTTGGAAAAGAATGTCCAGAAAAGAGTGAAGCACTGAGGAGGCAATATAATGGTTTGGGGATGCTTAACGGAGTTTGGTGTTGGAGAACTTGCTTGAATCGAACGAATTGTGGATGCTTACAAGTACATTGACAATCAGTCTGAAAATTTGGAGGTTTCCTTGATGAAAGTTGGAATGCATATTTCAAGGCACATCGCACGCAAACACTACTTTTCCTGGATCTCGTGTAAAACTGCTGAGGCACCTCAGGTTCTCCGGATCTTAAGCTGATCAAAAATCTATGGTATATTCCAAATCAACAGGTTGATAGAAGTAGCGTTTACAAACATTTGCTATTTGACGTATTGAAAGAGGCTTGGGACAAGATTTCTCAATGCAGTTAATCAATGCAGTGTGTTTTTACAGTGTATCTCACAATAGATGACAGTCTTGGTTTATTTCAGCTGGGTAATTTTAACAGTGGATTTGATTACACCCGATTTTGAGTGTATCATATTGACAGCTTATCGCTGAAGATACACAAGCGACTCCGTTTGTTTATATTTATCAGCTACCATGGAAACCATACGGGAGTAAGTTTTAAAATTACATTTGCAAAAGCTTAGATCGTGTGAGATATTCAATAGCCTGAAGCAGTTCGGAGTGAGTAAGCGTTTTGTTTTTCGTACCTTGAAACGGTTCAAGGAAACTGAAAATGTCCATATTTAACACAAAGGAGGTGCCAGACGAACTGCCAGAACGAAGAAAAAGATAAAATGTGTGAGGGAGCGAATAAGACCTAATCTGGCTGTATCTGGCCGTAAATTTAGCAAACAATTTCAAATGTCCACTGCTCCAATCAACAGGGTCCGCAGATATGATCTGGAATGCAAACCGTACAAGAAACAACGGGTTAGCGGGTTGACGGAGCGTCAAAAGCAAGCCAGGGTCCAAATAAGTAGAAATGTTTTGGTTCGGTACGGTGACTGCGAGATTTTATTTTCGGATGAAAATCGCTTCTTCCTTCAGGACAGTCATAATCAACTAAATAATCGTGCGTATGGCAAAAGTTTTGCCAATATTCCAAGAGATAAACTAGATGTAGAACGCTTTTAGAATGTACCGAAAATCATGGTATGGGGCGCCGTTTCACGAAAAAGAAAACTTCCTCTTCTCTTCATAGAACCTAAAATCATCACTGAGTATCACATCGACCAGGTTTTGAAGACCCATCTGCTTCCACATGCTTCAACGCTGTATGGCAATACACCATATTGTTTCCAACAGAACACAGCTCCAGTTCACAAGGCAAAGAAGACACGAGCGTGGTGCGCAGAAAATTGGCCCGATTTCATCCCAAGCGAAGAATGGTCTGCATCTTCTGGGTTTATCTGCTTCAACATATAGGGCCTACGAAAGGGCTTACTTTAAATCGATTCAAGAAACATTTGGTTGATATTTGGGACCAAAATCCTCAGGAAATCGTGCGTGCCAGTTATCAAGGAAAAGGGTGAGAGATTCAAATTTTAATTAATATGGTTTATTTATACAACATTTATCTCTCAAGAGCGGTTCCATATCATTTCAGCAACGAGTAATTTTCATATATTTTGATTTGCATGAAACCTTGCATACACGTTTTTGGGGAAGAAAAACGCCGTTTTGCATACTTGGTTCGCCATTTTGAATCTAGCCTTACTTATGAGAAGGGCCTATGAAAAATGCACATGATATCTTCAAAAAATTGTATCCCGGAAACGGTTTGTCCGATTGGTTTGGTGTCTTCGGAGAAATTTTAGACAATTGTTGGTGCTATATAAAGAAAATATGCACGGTAAAAAAAAAGTTTGGTTTTTGTGTTTTGAACTAAAATATAGATTTTCCCTTAAAAGTGACCTGTTAATAATTTTTTAATTATTCTTATGTTATAGCTGACTTAAAATGCTATCTAGTGCACAGTGAGTTGTTTTGGAAAAAAATAGGTTACAATGAAAAAAAAAAAATAAAAAAAAAAATACAATTTTCAAAAAAGCTATTAAGAAAAGTAAAAAAAGTTTGTCATCCTAATTTTATGAAAGTACATCAAATTTGCAAGCAAAAAGTACTTCGATAACATTTTTCTAAGATGCACCGTTTAGAAGATATTACTGATTCAATATTGATTTTTTAATAACTTAATAAGTTTTGGCCCTTTTCGGATGTACTCCGTGTTTTTTCAGTTTCAAAAGTATTGAATTTTTGAGTTAAAATGACAATGACACTGACACTGAGATTGAAAAATTTTGAGTTAAAATGACACTGACAGCTTAAAGATTCGAGTGAAATTCTCTGCCTTAAAAGTATTTTGAAAAACAAGTTACAAAATCCCACTATCAGGAACAATGATTTCTTCCAGTTATTTTTGGTGTATTGTGTTGAAAATGTGCATTCAATTCTTGCATATCGCCTAACAGTTTAATCCATTTAAACTGGATGTGTTTATACTGTGCATATTTTCTCTTATTGCCGAACATTGCCCCAGACATCAAACCGATGAGACAACTCGATTTCGAGATACACCTTTTGAGAACTGCAAATGCAAGCTCCTCAATTAGCAAGATTCAAAAGAGCGAATTAAGCTTATTTTTCAGGGATGGTGATTGTGCGCAATAAAAAATAACATTATATGTTGGATATCATCAGTTTATTTTTATTCCTGTATTTTTATAAAATTATTGTTTACACAACTTTCTTAACAATATAGAATATTTTGGCATCATTGTCAGGACAGTTTGAATAAAGCTTTGCCTTTATTGTATTTTCTGATAGAGGAAGAAATGAGTGGAATTTTTGAGTTCCTTGAATTGTTTTTGCATTATTATATTGATTATTTAGCTGCAAAGACATATTTTCGTATTCTTCTGTAGTAGAATAACAAAATGACAACTTTGTAAGTTCTTCTTCTTTTCGTTTGTTTGCCCAATTAAACAACTCTCTTGCAGTCTTTATCGGGTGTTCGCGTTCTTTGGCTAAACTTGCTCTGGTAGCCATGCGTTTTATCGTACCTCCAATAGCATCGCATGGACCTTTTCCGTGCGATGTTGCGAAGAAATGCCATTCAGCGTCAATACCATACTTTGACTTAAATTTACAAAGGCTAGAAAAGTTTTTTCGGTTTTTATACTGTGAAGCAGCACCATCTGACATAAAATAATTTTTTTTATGTTTTTATTTTGATCAATTTGTAAAAAGTTTATCATTTTATCAATAAACAAATTAACAGCGACTGAATCATGTCTTAGTTCTTCAGAAATTATAATGAAGCTAAAACGTTTAATTTGCATATTTTCAGTATAATATATTACGAAAGGATGGATTGTGGCCTGTTGCACGTTCCAATGGTGTGATTGATTTTCATCCTGCAAAATGAAGCTGTAATTTTCAGAAAAGTCACAAATAGCTAAAAATTCACCATCTTGCAAGTTTTGTTTTGTAGTTTTCAAAAAATTGGATTGTTCAGTTTTTACAAAATCATGCGGAATCAAACTTTCTAGTTTTGAGCTGAAAAATGAAACAAACTCATCGGTTTGCTTTACAATAGTTTCTAAATCACATCTGTCAGTGGTAACCCATTGTTTGAATGAAAGCTTTTCAACAAAGTTTTCTTCCAGTTGTTTCAATAAACTGTCTTCTAAAACTGAGGTATCTGGGCAGTTTTTACATCTTCGTAGATGGCAATGAGTTGTCTTATTTTCGCAAAGTAATCTATTCGTTAATGTTTTTAGATCATTCAAGACATTGTATTTTTTTAAGCTATGTAGAATTAAATTGACATTTTCATGCGTAGTGCAAACGCAAACATTATGTGTTCCTGTGATAGTCAATAGTTTACATTGCCTTGGCCGGAGAGCTTGCAAATGATGAAAACCCTATTTTTACATTGACGTACATTTCATTAAAGCGATTAAAAGCATCTCTCAATGTCATCATTAACAATCTTTTCTGAACAGCTAATCTCTTATTTCCTGTCTTTACGCTAACAAAATCTCTTTGGCCTGGCATTGCACGGCTTATATCATCGTCCTCAAAAAAATATCAAAACCAGTTGTTTTGTTTCATTACTCAAAGCTTTTCCAGAGCTTGAACCTTGAGATGAATCAAATACATTATCTCTTTCCTTTCTTGCATCTGATGCCATATTTCTACTCGTTTCAAATTCGTCTACAATTTTTTGTACTGACCATGATTTTGGTAACAATGATAAAATTAATAGTTTTTCTTGCCTTGTGGCTGAATTTAAAATTTTCATTTTCATATTTTCTATGACTTCATCAGACTCGTTTGCTTTTTCTGTTTTAGCGTCTAATTTAAAAAGATTTCTTCGTACACCTTCGACGATTTCAGCGCACTTTTTTTCAGGATAGTGAACATTTTTAACCTTACCTATATCTATAGGCGAAACACGAATAGCTGCTATTCCTCGGTTGAATATTTCGACGTCTACAGGCATCGTGAAGTCTTCATTTGATTGAATTTTACTTAGCGTTGACGCTGATGGTATCGTGACCAAACTTTCATAGCTTTGCGAATCAGGTACATCAGGTATGGTCTGAACAGTTGGCATCCTTGAGCCGCCGGCTACGCTTTGTTCTTCGTTTTGGGTGAGGTGAGCTCTTGAATCAATATGTAGACGGCAAGACGAACAAATACGAAAATCCTTGGTGTTGAGTGTGGATACCTTGGAAAATCCAATTGATTTTAGTTTTTGGATGATACCATCCGTGAGATGTCGCAGCTCCTTCGAACACTGAATGTCTTTGAATGGGCGAATACATTTTATTTTACTCATTTTGTAATCTGTATCATAGACAATATTTTCCAATTGTTAGTTTTGTACGAAAATATCACAAAACATATAATTAAAATGTGTATTTAAAACTTACCTTTTGCACCAAAACGTGTTACACTTTCCTTTACAATTATTATGTTATCAAACAACACTAGATCTCGTTCAAAAACACAGGATTATGAGCTGAAATTACTATAATCACTATGCTACTAGCAACCTTTCTGCATTTACTGTTTGGTAGATACTGGATTAATTCAGAACCGAGTCAGACATTATTATACAGCTCACAGGTAGAAATCATAGAATACTGGGTAAAGACTGTTGGAAGATAGGTGGAGTTGAACGCTCAGGTATCGTCGAACCTTCAGGTACGAGTTTGGAGAGTTGGAGCGAGGTAGATTTGCTGGCATAGGTATATTGTTATTGAAGAAGATTGTAAATTGTATATACCTGGAATGAATAAAGAGTGCGGCGGTTGTTGATTGAGGTATCAGCCGGCAGCCGTCTAGTTTGATGGAAGGTGACTAAGACTGCGTTCTTTTTGTTTATTATTAAGAAACGGTCATCGACGGAGCTAGCCTCGTTATGGCCAGCGTGGCCATGATGGACTAGTTCCAACAAAGACCATGTTTACAATCACCAACTGTACGTAGTACAGCTAACTGGTATCTAATTACCTGTATCTAATACTTGTTAGCACGTTTTCAGCACAACGCACCAAAAATCACTTGAAGAAATCATTGTTCCTGATAGTGGGATTTTGTAACTTGTTTTTCAAAATACTTTTAAGGCAGAGAATTTCACTCGAATCTTTAAGCTGTCAGTGTCATTTTAACTCAAAAATTTTCAATCTTTCCGAAAAAAATACTTTTGAAACTGAAAAAACACGGAATACATCCGAAAAGGGCCAAAACTTATTAAGTTATCAAATCAATATTAAATCAGTAATATCTTCTAAACGGTGCATCTTAGAAAAATGTTACCGAAGTACTGTAATTCTAAAAAAAAAATTTTTTTTCATTGTTACCTATTTTTCTCCAGAACAACTCACTGTGCACTAGATAGCATTTTAAGTCAGCTATAACATAAGAATAATTAAAAAATTATTGACAGGTCACTTTTAAGGGAAAATCTATATTTTAGTTCAAAACACAAAAACCAAACTTTTTTTACCGTGCATATTTTTCTCCATATAGCACCAACAATTGTCTAAAATTTCTCCGAAGACACCAAACCAATCGGACAAACCGTTTCCGAGATACAATTTTTGAAGATATCATGTGCATTTTTCATAGGCCCTTCTCATAAGTAAGGCTAGATTCAAAATGGCGAACCAAGTATGCAAAACGGCGTTTTTCTTCCCCAAAAACTTGTATGCAAGGTTTCATGCAAATCAAAAAATACAAAAAATAAAAACTGGAAAAATTTCCCACTTGTTCGTGGAATCGCTCTCAAATGAAAAACAAATGCTATGATTTGGTTGATTTGTTTTGCTGTAATCCCATTTTGTTTTAGTGACACCTATTGTGAGACACCCTGTATATTATTTGTTAACATTTGACAGACTGGTTTTTTTTGGATTTTGAGAAGCACGTTTGGCCAATATGCTATAAGTCCAAACTGTTCCCATGGAGCGGAAGTGAGAACCGGCTATTTGCTGATCAATTTTTTTTTCTGAGGAAAATTCTGATACGATTGTTCAGTTGTCGTGACACGGATAGTCAAGTTGAATAATTCGAACTACGATTCGTGGGCATTGTGTGTGAAGGCGTTGCTGCGACATGAAGCACTGTGGAAATATGTGGATCCGGGGACTGCTTCCAACCCGGTAACAAGCGACTGGAGGGCAGGTGACGAGAAAACGTTAACAACGTTCCAGCTGCTGGTAGAGGAGAGGCAGATCCATTTGATTCGGACCACGGAAACGGCAAAAGCAACCTGAACGCTGAAGAACCATCACGGGCAGTTGACCCTGCGACAGAAGGAATCAGCTACAAGATTGGAAACGATATGGAGGCTTACTTCGCCACGATCGAGAAGCTGTTCGTTCGGTTGTAGTCTGCTGATTTTGTTATTCAAGAATGTCTCAAGGTAGCTATAGTTTTCCGACGGCTTCCAGATTCGTTCACTCCCATGGTCATGGAGCTGGAGGCCTAGAATGAAGAGGATCTCACGATTGCGATGGTCAAGGCGAAGCTGATAAACGGAAGCATGGCTATGACGACGCGAACGAGCAGTTCGAAGGTGCTGACCTGTTACGTCTGGGGCAAGGTTGGCCATAAGAAGCAAGGATGCAGAGAGCATCAGCTGAAAAAAAAATGCGGAAGAGAAAAGTTACAAGCAGAAGCCCAAGGAAACGATGATACACTGTTTGACATCAAAACGGGTAGCATACGGACGTTTGGCATAAGGATGTTTGGCCGAATCAGTGTTTGGCCGATTTTTTTCATTGATCAGGATGTGATTCATGCACTTGAATTGGAAGGACGTCTAGTGTCCATTGAAAAGCTGGTGAAAAAAGAAGTGAAAGCAGAATTTGTCAAAAAAAGGGCAATTGAAACGTTCAAAGGAAGAATAATTGGTGCAGCGAACAAATCTGCAGGCCTGTACCACCTCAATCGGGTGTCCGAGAAATCCCTTATAGTAGGTGAGACCAGGCCAGTGACGAGTGTATCCAGACTTGGCATGGGAAGCTGGGACACAGAGATCCCGAGGCGACTGCAGAGATCGAGCGTAAAGGTTTGGTAACTAGTATGAAGATGGTGAAGTGCGGCATCCGTATGGCATATGAGCGGTGTGTTCAAGAAAAGATGTCATGTCCACCGTTTCCATCACAGGCGGAGAAACAGTTAAAGGAGATACTGGATATCGTCCACAATGACCTGTGTGGACCCATGACGGAAAAACTTGCCGGCTGTGGGCTGTGACCATGATAGATGACTACAGCACGAACAACATACTTAATTCCCTGAAATGCAAGCCCTAAGCGGTAAGCGTAATTCGTAAATACGTCAGTTTCATATTTGTCATGTTTGTTTTTTAACATTGCATTTGAGGGTGTGATTCAAAGAGCTGAGAAAGGCACGAGTGGCACGATCTTCAGGCAGTCTGTCCAACTATTTGGCTTCGCCGATGACGTTGATACGATAGCGCGTAACTTTAAGACGATGGTGGACACGTTCGCCAGACTTAAGGCTGATGCTGGTAGGATTGGGCTGTGCGTTGAGAACAGAATACATGAGAGGAAGAGGCTCACGAAAAAACAATGTTAACCTCCTACCACGTGTTTAGATCGACGGTGATGAAATCGAGCTAGTAGACGAATTCCTGTATCTGGGCTTGATGACCACGGATAACGACACCAGCAGAGAAATACAAAGGCGCATTATGGCTGGCAATCGTGCCTATTTTGGATTCCGAAGGACGCTGAGATCGAACAAAGTTCGCCAAACTACAGAGTTGACCATCTACAAGACATAAATTAGACCGGTAGTTCTCTACGGCCACGAAACATTGACATTGCAAGTGGAAGACCAACGCTCCTTTAGTTTCTTTGAACGGAAGGGGCTGTGGACGATCCACGGTGAAGTGCAGATGGAAGACGGAACGTGGAGGAGGCAAATGAACCTCGAATTGCATCAGTTGCTGGGGGAACCTCCCATCGTACACATCGCTAAAATCGGTTGACAACGATGAGCTAGACATGTCGTACGAATGTCGAACAATCGCCCAGTTAAAATGGTTCTCGAAAACAAACCAACGGGTTCAAGCAGAAGAGGCGCGCAACGAGCAGGGTGAATCGATCAAGTAGAAGGCGACCTGCGGACTCTCCTCGCGGCTGTCGAGGTACAACCATGGGTCGAATACAATGGAGACAACTTCTGTGTACAGCAGAGGGTTGTTGACAAAGCACACTGGTAAACCATGCCACATCCTAGGCAGACGCCTCACTGGCAAAGGGTAAAGGGATGTCAATCTGCAGTGCCAGTATAATTAATCAAATACGTAATTCGTGACGATTAACCCGGATAAAAATAACCATACACTTACAATACAATAAGATAATATAACATTAAAATCTATTTTCGACCATAAATCTTATTGTTCGTGAATCAGAGAAATGAAAAATTCATATTGTCACTACAATAGATCTACAATTCACTCTATATGCTAGGATTTTCAACAATTGTGGAACAACACAATTAATAGTAATTGACTCAAATTTGTTCGGAAAATAAGGATTTTTTCTATAGTTAAGATACATAACAACCCCCCTTTTCTATTGTCGATGTCTCAATTTACATTAGATTTTATTGTGGTAACAATAACTCCTATTGTCATCTTATCGTTGTGAACAATACTTTTAGTTGTACATACTATAGATTCTATTTTATGGTTACAATATATTCAATTGTAAATCTATGAGAATTTTTTATTCGGGAATCTATTCGATGCCTAGAAATTGGAGCTCGTGCTCGCTTGAGAACTCAAAAGTATTCAAAAAGTTTGAAAAATTGTTTCGAAATCTATCTTGAGTGCATTTTACCATTAAATGCTTTCGAACACATTTTCTGTAGGCTTTCTTATACCAAAAGGAGATTAAAGACGATACTTTTATGGGCAATATTTTTTGGTCCATAATCACCATCATTTCAAAACGCAAGAAATCAATTGAAATTAAAAGTCACACACGCGGAAAAATGAGTACAGCTTATAGACACTTAACCGTTCACGGGAATACCTTGCATAGTGATCACTTCGGCTTGCACGAATCATGTTTATTGATCCAATTATATTGAACATTACGTAAATTACAGAAGTAACCAACTTTACTATCCATTGCCCTACGAGGCAGTTTTGATATTATTTTTGAGCTCAACTCTGTATGTCTGATACGTCAGTAGAAATATCAACCAATCGATGGTTCTGACAACACTGGAAGGAAGCAACGCACAGTTGACTGGTCTCGGCTGTTCGTCATTCGGCTTTTAAAGCAGTTCTGCTACGAAGCAAACATTCGTTTAAATATTTAATTCTACCCAAAATCCATAAATGTGTGGGTACCGTTTTGCGTTGCAACCAAAACTCGTGTCAAGCATTTTAATTAGGTGAGACGGTACATCGTT
>JASCZW010017894.1:0-16341 GCA_034211315.2 Aedes japonicus
GTCTCAAACCACCATAGAAACATTTCCTGCCCTCAAAAACATCTCAGATAGCTAGATTTGGTTGCCTATTCGCTCGATTGGTTCTCGAGTTAGGCAGAAATTTCAGTTTCACTTGTATGAGAGCCCCTTCCTGCTCATAGAGAAGGGCAGGGGTCCCAAACAACCATAGACATATTTCTTGCCTCCAGTAAACCACCACTTGCCAAATTTGGTTCCATTTGCTTGATTAGTTCTTGAGTATTGCATGAAACGTCTGTTTTATTTGTATCGGAGCCTCCCCTTCCAGAAGAGGGACGGGTCTTAAACCTACCATAGAAACATTTCTTTGCCTTCAAAAACCCCACTTGCCACATTTGGTTCCATTTGCTTGATTAGTTCTTTTTATTTCGAGTTCGAGTTATGCCAGGAACTACTTCTGTTTCATTTGTATACGGACGCCTCTCCTTTCTAGAAGAGGAGAGCGGTCTCAAACCACCATAGAAACATATCTTGCATCTAAAAACTCTCACATGCATAAATTTGGTTTCCTTAGTGCTCGAGCTATGCAGAAATATGTTTCATTTGTATGCCCCCCCCTTTCAGAAATGGCAGGGTTCTCTTACTATCATAAGAACATTCTCCGGTCCCAAAAACTCCTCCATGCAAAATTTCACGCTCGATCGGTTCAGTAGTCTCCGAGTCTATAAGGTTCAGACAGGCAGAAATTTATTTTTATATAGCACGATAGAAGATAGAAGATATAAGTTTTTTTAATGCTTTTTACACGGTTTGTTTTCGGCGATATCTCCGGAACGGAACAACTTACCGACCTCATTCGAATCACATTTTTCGTTCTGGGCAAACAGTAACCATATGGCAGTTTTTCAATAAATCACAATTTTTGGTTTAAATACTCAAAATTTTAAAACCGTATTTTGACCATTGCATGAAACGGTAAAACATGCAAACAAAATAGAAGTAATTTAAAGTGTTTAGGCATGTGAATCGATCAACTCTATTTTACACGGTTTAATAAAAGTGAAACGTATCTACCGTTGAAAAAAAAAAAAAAAAACTTTGTGTATATGGATATATAGATTAGAAAATTACGAATGCGGTAAGTACATATTTCGACCAGTCTTCAAATAGAACATTTAACCACTCGTTATTCCAATCATATCAAGCAGTCCTTAAGGTTACGCTTGAACTGCTTATAAAGTTACCTTTTCCTGATAAAATAATGGATCAGCACCATTTTACTACACGTGAATTTACAAGTTCTTGTTTACGTTATATCACCTGGAATTATGGGTTTTGTGATCGGAAACAGTATGAAACTACGTCTATAAAATATACTATTTAACTGCTCGACTATTAGTTTCATCAAAACAGGCGAAATTCGAGTACAGCAAAGAAAGAGACTTTCTGCCTCAAAGCAATCAATTAGGTGAACAACAAGTTCTATTTTGCCTCATCAAATGTTATGAGTAATTTTGTCGGCTAATCGGACTGAACTTATTCGGTGAAACGGCCATTCTCTGTTTTATCGAATGTAACCTCTACAAAATCCGAACATCAAAGCTAAACTCCAGCAAACAGCATATCGCGAAAGAATCCCAAACCAAATCATGCCAATTTCTCATCCGAGAAACCTAGCACCCCTATTCAGAAAGTGAGCCATTTCACCGAATGACTAGTTTCCTGCCGGAAAACATTCTTCTCTCGCTCGCATGAGGGTTGTTCCCATCCCACTATCAGATTAGCACACAATCGCAAGAGGAGCTCAAGCCTTCAACTGGCATCGCCTGCATCGCACTCTCACCGGAGAAGAACCTGTCTTGCATTTATTCATTCTTTTCTCCCCTACAAGGGCAAACCCATCCAGCAGAAAGAGGAACAAGACGAAGATTCTCGCTTCTTTTTTTTTCCCCCGCATTCAAGAACAGTAGACAAGAAGTCGAATGCTTAGCGATGCAGAAAGCAATTCTACGTTTTACCTCCGCTTGTTTTTTACTGTTTCCATCGGGGTCTATTCTGAGTTCTGTCCTGTCCCTGCACATAAGCGAACTGGAGGGCGGTGAAGGGTAAATGGGCTCCTCCCCCTCCTTCGCCTCCCCATTCTCTTTCTCGAGCTTGATTGTTCTTTTAAGGGCTATTAATTCTCTGGGCATCGGGGAAGAAGAAGAACAAGAGGCGAACCCGGTTTCGTAAAACACTAAAACGATCAACTAGGAAAGGAGTAAAGGGCCAGAATGCTCGGTTTAAAGGGCCTAGCCCCGGTTCTGTTTATGACGGCTATAATTAAATTTTTGTCTCGATTCAACCTTCGGGTCGTTCGGTTTTGTAGTGTTTTGGAAAGGTGTTGGAAAGTGTTTCTTTTTTTTTTAGAAACCAGAAGCTACCGCGCGATCAATTGATCGGCAACAAGGAGGAAAGCCTTTCAAATTTTCGAATGTCCTTGCCCGGGACAACCTCCCAAAGTCCGGCGATCGCGTCGATTTCCTCTATTATTTTCTAATTTTCTCTCACACATGCTGATCATTAAATCGCGATCGGAGGCCACCGGCTTTCGAAACGTGGAAAAAAAAAAGGCAACGAATTTCACTTCATCTCATTGAAACCAGTAGCGGAAACATCCTTCGCAGGCAGAGAAAATCTCGCTGACCGTCACCGAATCTAGAACCCGTCGTCGTTGTCGTCGTCGTCGGCTTGGCTGTGAGTGAGAGAGAGCTGCAAGCGGTACACGACTTGATCACCTCCATCCACATAACGAATAAGGTATTCAACGGATCGATCGCGATCGCTGCAGCAGCGGCACGAATGGCTGTGAACGTACAAATGTACCCTTGATCTTTGTTTCTTCGAGAGACTCAGACTCCGACTCGCACGATCGTATCTCTGTATGATCGGTGTGCTGTGTGCGCGGGGGTCTGGCTCTTGGCCGGAATGAGATCTCCTCAACCTTGGTCTTGGCATACATTTTTCCTCCGCGCAGCTTCAGCTTCCGCGTCGTCCGTCGTCGTTGAGCGACAAGACCGCTATTATGCCAACAAAAAAGCAGGCATTATCGTTTTCCAATACGCGACGAACGGGGCGGGTGGTTGAGGAACTCCGAGAACTGGTCCCCCGCTGATTAATGGATCGAGAATTGACCGAGTGAGTGAGCCGTTTGCTGTCGATCGGGTGACAGTTAGTATAGAACGGTTCGGCGCTCATGTGAGCTCTAAAGGGACTTTGACGGTCGGAAGGACTCCGCGATCACGTGTCGGTGGATTTTGAGGTGGAGCACGGATCGGAACTGACCTAGAAAACGACGGTCGGCGAGGGATAGTTGATTGGGACGTCAAGATTAAGGTGCGAAGTGTCAATGCCGTGGGGGTTGGGTGTCGATTAATCTTCGGAATCTTTGGACGTCCGAATGTCGAGAGTAATGCCGGCGGTGGAGAATCAAGTTGGACGGAACTTCGGGTGATGTCATGCCATGAGCATGCATTGGGAACGTGGGTCCTTAAATGAGGTAAAGTCGCATTCGAGCAGTTTCTGCCTGCAAATTATGCACGTATTTTGAATATCGTGCTGTTAAAAATACGGAGGTTCTTAAGCGATTTTACGAAGCATTCTACACACACACAGTTTGAAAGAATGCTAAGTTTGGCATAATTTCATGGGATAGTTCATGTAAATTTAATCCATATAGGGTGAGAACGGCTTAAGCACCCAAGACCCTATTCAAGCACGGGGTAAACGTTAACCTACAACGCTCGTTTTTTTGCAGTATGGTGCTTCACTACATGGAGCACCATACTGCAAAAAATGAGCGTTGTAGGTTAACGTTTACCCCGTGCTTGGAATAGGGTCTTGGGGTGCTTAAGCCGTTCCCTACCCTATGGCCTAAATCAAGTCTGTCGTCTGAAAGGATGCAAACAATTTTGTTGATTACGCTTGCTTTGGATTGCAGTTTAGTGAGGAGAAATTTTACACGTCTGTTAAAATTCATATTTTTTTTCCTAGCACACTTGCCAAGGTTGCTCGTTTCAGTGCGTTCCAATCTATTTTCAAGTCTAGTGATAATATTTACAGTAGAAACACTGTCTTTAATTCCATTATAGCAATCTCTGTTCACATGAAATATCGCCTTCCACAAGCATTTGAACAGCTGAGTAAGAAGAGTAACTTTAGACTGCTCGATTATCATAATTCATGAAATTCCACGTCCTAACAATCATCAATGACTCAATACTCATTCGAGCAGTTCGTAAAACTGTCTTAGCTTTCAGATAAGAGCGTGCATTCGTGGCTTCAATTTCTGTAAAGTTTAGAACCCTGTTTCAACACTGGTCGAATTTTTGTTTGTTTTATTTTATACTACAGTAAATTACTCGAATACGATTCTCATTAAGGCGAGGAATGTTCGTGCAAAGCTAAAAAAAGCTATTACAATGAAAGTGGAGATAAGTACATCTTACCAACAGCGGTTATAAAATTGACACAAAATGTTGATCCTCTATTTTACAAACAGTTCTTATTTTTTAACTTCTCAAATTTCAACATTGAACAATCTTTGAGCAATGCTTTCAGCAACCTTATTTCATATAGCACTTGAAATTCGTTTTTGAACTGCTTAGAACTGGACCCTTCTTGATGAAATCGCCTCTTCAGCAAGATGAGTTATTATTTAAACCGTTCAATTTTTTTAGAACAAAATATGTATTGAAACAGTGCAGTAAAATGCGTAAGCAAATTTTGTGTCACATTTTGTCTTTTTTATACCACATGAGAATGGTTGACCAACCGAGTTTGCTATTCCGTTATTGTCAGATCAGCTGTTATTACACGGGAAACCAACATATACTTGAGACTAACATACATCCTCAATGTGTAAAAACTGGTGAACTCAAACTAAGCCAAAATCTGGGCAAGCTTCGCCCGAATGCTGGTCAAATCCGCTTTGTTGGAACCCGTTGAATCCTCTGTACTCTGTGGATTTGTATGAACAAATCTCCTTTGAAAAACGATACGCTGAATGCTTGTTAATCTTTGTTTTCAGATTAATCTTCATTTGGTTGGTTTTTATGGAGAAGCACAAATGTGTATTTAAATATAAGTACCGATTTAAACCAATAGTCAGGACGCCATTAGGGCCACACACAAAGTATCGTGGTTTACTACATTGGGAAAACAAACATGTTTTCATATTCAACAGCTCGAATAATCAAGAAGGGGAACGTTCGAGTACAGCTGAGAAGAGTTGTACCTAAACAATAATTTTTAAATGTGATAATCGCATTTTTCGACCAGTTTCCAATGTCAGTTTTATAATTATTCCAACATTTTAGAATGACTTTTACCCAAACTTAAAATTATCAGGTTTATACTTAAAAAGCATTTCAATACTTATTCAAGCCTTTTTTTAACTTAATAAACCTTCAATGAAATAATGAAGACTTTCATAGAATATGCTGCAATTTGAATAAAGTGTAATATAATGTTTCGAAACTACTCGAATTTTGTATTTGTTCCTACCTATTGGAGCAGTTTTTTAAACTATCACAGCTTTTAGATAGCATTATGCTTTCCCAAACTTGAGTTAAATTTGTAACTGCGTTTCGAAACTTCTCGGATTTTGTCTTAATTGTTTTTTACACACATTTTAGTACTCGAAAATACCCGAAAATAGTCTCATCAAAATGATAAACATTCAAGTACAGCTGAGAAAAGCTATTACGTAACACGAAATCTCCAATGCGATGAGCACATTTTTCGAGTAGTTTTCAATTCAAGCTACTGAAACAATCTAACAGTTCCAAACCACACTCACTTTTACCTTTTTCTTTTGATAGACAAACAGTTTGAGTGTAAGTGTAAGCATGGTCAAAATTATTAGGAGATCCAATTTTAGTTTGAGCAGTTTGTAAAAAACAATCTATGAAATAACCACATTTTCGATCAGTTTTTCCACGCTATCATTCAAATAATTCGAGCAGTTTTAAATCACACTCCAAACTTTAAATTGAAGCGTTTATTTCTCATTTACTTAATAGCACAGCTTATAACGAAATCTATGCAAATCTATGTAACTTAATTTATTGAAGTATTGAAAGCCATTCTAAATTTATATCTTCTAACATCAACTCACTAATTGATAATGAAAACATTAATGAACAATTACAAACACTTACATAGTTTAAGCTTAAAGAATCATATTTCGAATGCCTTTCCTGACTTGTTCAAGCAGTTTGTTAAATTATTTGAAATTTATTCTTAAATGGAATCATAAGGATTTTCAGAGAATACGTAATTGGCTATAGCCTTAAGCAAGTTAAAACCTACTATAATATTGTATTTTCGTACCACATTAAACTACTCGAATACTATTCATCAAGATGAGCCTAGTTCGAGTAAGAAAATATCTAACGATATAATTTTCATTGAATATGTTTATTGCATATTCTAACCAGCTACTAAACGCTTGCTTAGATATTCTTGGATTTCACTCGAGCAGTTTAAAAATAAGCCCTATTCTGTGCTATTTTAAAGCAAGTACTACTCGATTTTGAAAAAAAAAATAGGGAAAGTGGCTATAATTTGCTTCTATGGATCTTAAATTGGGCTTTTGTTTAAAATTCGAGGTTATTTTTTTTTTGCACTATTTTGTATCCCGAAATCCAAAAATATACAAGTACACTAAGGTTTTTTTTACACGGATTTTTTTTCGGTGATAACTCCAGAACGGAACAAATTATCGACGTAATTAAAATCAAATTTTAAGTTTTGGGTTAAAAGAAAACATATGGCAGTTAAAAAAATCACATTTTTGGTGTAAATACTCAAAATTTTTAAAACTTTTTTTTGACCGTTGCATGGAAAGTTAACACATGCAAACAAAATCGGATCAATTGAAAATGTTTAAGCATATGTATTGATCAACTCTATTTAGTATTTTTTTAGTGGTAAAAGTGGAATGTATCCCCCGATTAAAAAAAGACCTTAGTGTATTGCCTGGATGACATACCAATACACTAAGGTCTTTTTTTACACGGTTTGTTTTCGGCGATACCTCCAGAACGAAACAAAATATCGACCTCATTCGAATCAGCTTTTCCGTTTTGGGCAAAAGTAATTATATGGCAGCTTTTTGAAAAAAATCACATATTTTGGTGTAAATACTCAAAATAAAAAAAAACCGTATTTTGACTATTGCATGAAAAGATCAAACAAAATCAAAGTAATTTGAAAGGTTAATGCATGTGAATTGATCAATTTAGTCTATTTTTACGCAGTTTCATAGTAAAAGTGAAACTTATCCTCTGGGATAATAAAAAAAAACCTTTGTGTATTAGAAGAAAAAAATAAGGCACAGGCCATTTTTATCAATAGGCCTAATAATTAAATAAGCCTAATTCTAGATCCATAGATCCAAATTAAAGCCAACTTCAAATTAGTCACGTAAGAACTGCTCGAAGATAGTTCATTCTTGAGAACGATAAATATCATCATCCGAGCAAATTGAAGTATCTTTTCTCGTTTTCGAGCTCAATGAAGAAAAGCTGTTATGAAACAGATAACCTTTGAACTTAATGGGATGAGCGCAGTTTTCGAGTAGCTTTTCAATGCGCTCCTAGCGGGTTTTCAATTCGAGCAGATTGAGAAATCACAGTTTATATCCGAACTTAAAATGCAAGCATTTGTTCGTTCAATAAACAATTATTGATTATATGCAAGACAATTGAAATTAACGATGCTATTCAATACTGATTCGAGCAGTTTTTAAAGTTCTTTTATATCAGTTTCTGAAACGAATTATCTCACACTTAGATTTTTTTTCAGAAATCTGTAAATTTTTACCGAATTCTCAACAACTGAACGTTCGGTAATCCGATTCAACGGATTTCGGAGAAATTTTACAGTTATCCGCAAAAATGATACCAGATTTCGGTAAAATTTTGCCGTGATCCGTTAAATCAGCTGTTGAGAATTCGGTAAAATTTTACAGATTTCTATAAAAAATCTTAGTACCAAACCACGTGCCAAAGCTGCTCGAATATTGTATTTTATACCACATTGAACTACTCGAATACGTATCATAAAAAAATTGAATAAAGCTCATAAAAATCCATCACGAAAAGCCATTTTTAACCAGATTAGTACAACTATCACGTTGTCATCAAATTTATAGCCTAGAACTGTGGTTGAAGAATTTGTTGGTTGAATTAAAAATAAGTTTGGACCATTCTTTCTCTTCCTGAAGCACTTTGTCAGAAATCAAATAATACTATAACAAGTCTGAATTTACTTTCGAAAGCCACGTAACAGTTGCATGAAAAGTTCGTTTTTTTAAGGATAATGTGCAACTGCATTCGAGGAATTTTCAGTGTCACTTCCATGACTCGATTTATCGATTACGTCAAATGGTATATTATGAGCAAGGATTAGGCGTTTTCCAATCAGTTATTCAACATTTGCTTGTAAATTCAACTTATTCGTGCAGTTTCAGAAGAAAAAAAAAACAAATTCTGTTCCATCTTTTAGCTGTTCATTAGGCTGTATTCCATTTGGGGAATTTTAACTAAAACTTAACATTTCTAAAATAAAGTAATTTTCATATTAAAATAGTTCGTCACGTCAGACATACTGGGATGAGAGGCAAGCCGTCAGTGGATTCATGGATTTTAAACTAAATTAATTTTTTTTCTAGCATGGCATGAATAAATAGTCATTTTCTTAAGGTTTTAGAAGAACGTGTTAAATGTTACATGTTAAAAATTACATGTTAGAATGAAAAGTGGCAGAACAGGTCATTCTGAACTGCTCGAGTGAAATGATAATTCGAAATTAAATCTCCATAATCACGTCAAATAACACCAATTCTGCTGCGCCATTTCTGTCTATCAAATTCTTTAAAGAAGAAAAAGAAAAGTTACAACAATATTTTTTTTCAGTGCAAGTAGGCACTAATTTCATTCGAGCAGTTTTTTTTTCGAGCGGCTTTTTTTACACGGTTTGTTTTCGGCGATAACTCCAGTATAGAATTACTTATCGACCTAATTCGAATAACTTTTTCCGTTTTAGGCAAAAAGTGATCATATGGCAGTTTTTCAAAAAAATCACAATTTTTGGTGTAAATACTCAAAATTTTAAAAACTATATTTGACCATTGCATGAAAAGGTAACACAAGCAAACAAAATCGACGCAGTTTAAAGTGTGAAGTTATCCATGTGAATTTATCAAAACTATTTAGTTCTTTTTTCAACGCGGTTTCATAGTAAAAGTGAAACGTATCCCCCGTGTAAAAAAAAAACCTTTGTGTATGCTAACACAAATAATAAAAAAAAGGAAAATTATAAATTTGTTTGTTCGATTCGATCGAAAAAAGAGTCGAATAATTTTGACCATTTGAATTCATCAAATTTTAACAGGAACAGCAACTGGTTATCCATTTACCTGAAAATATCTCTTCAAAATGACATCAAAACTGTTTGAAAAGTAATCCATGCTTGAGAACAATGGCTTGAGTCCAAACGAGCGGTTTGAGAGTGGTTTTTCTACCATCTGTAGTTTTATGGTGGTTTGCGAATATATTTCTACCTTTTTTCCCATGCAATCCAAGCACCCGTTTAATACATTCGAGCAGTTCAAAAGTACACTTAATCGTTTTCCATGCCTGAATTGAAGTAATTGTTTATTTGACATACACAAATGCGGATTGAGTCACTGGTTTCCTAAAAATGATCCATTTTGTCAAGCACTATTACTACTACTCGAATTTCGAGATAGCAATTTGTTGATGCTGTTACTTGAAATCACTTCTGAGAAAACACAGGTCCATTATTTAGAACAATGGCAAGTGCCATTCGATGTAGTTTGAAGTGTTATTTCAATCACTTGAATTTTGCCATGGATCAATATTTTGAAAAATGTTCTTCCAGAACCTCGAGAAAATGAGGGCTTATTTGTGCTCAGCTGGAAAAAATGTGAAAGCTCCGCAGCTTTACTTAAAAATAAATCGCTAAAGATTTGGATTAGTTACTTTGATAATACGATTAGTTCTACTATTACTTACATTGAACAACATATCCCGAATGTGTCGGCCCATTTATTTGAACAGAAAACTCAGAAAAGACGAGTGCGTTGTTCGTAATTCAAGTGGTGAGTATGAAGTCGTTTTGACCTCTCGAAGCGATTGAACATAATGCGAATTGAAAATTCGTTTGTGTAAATAACATGAATTCTTAGCTGCAGATAAATTCGAGTGTTAGTTGACAGAATCATGTAATCATTTTGGCCCTTTTTAGAGGAGTTTGGAAATAAAAGTTCGATTTCGAAACTTATTCGAGCAGTTTGTAAATGAAGTTTTACCAGCTTTTCAATGAAAATATTTAGAATTTCAAAGAAAGCTAACAGTTATAGATCTGTGGAGCTTAAGTTGGAAGATACCCTTTTTAAAACTGCTCGAATGTTGTAGAATTTCTTAAATTAGTAAAGTTATGAGAAATAATCCCTCCCTTAGCTCCGTTGGTGAAGCCGCAACTGCAAAGCAATTACATGCTGCATATGACTGGGTTCGATTCTGGTTTAGGAATTTTTCGTTAAGGAAAATTGCTCGACTCCCTGGATATAGGGTATGATTGAACTTGCCACCTATCACACTTAACTAACTTAACTGAAATCCACTGACTGCACGTATCAATAGTTGCTACTCAGTGATTCAGGTGGGAATAGGGAGGGAATGTTAGTGTGACCTTTGCTGTTTAGGGACCGTGTTTACCTCTGCATCCCCTCAAAGGTCACAGGTTTTCCTATCTTAGTAGAGTAGAGCTCAATGGATCAGGATTCGCCTTGATAAGTGATGTGACCATTTATATAATTCATAATTATATTTTATTTAGGTTAACAATAACGTTACACAGGGACAAAAAGACTTACAATTACCTGTTTCGCTCCACGTTTTTGAGAGCAGTTACCACCTCTCAATTGTTCTTTACGGGATCCGACTGGTGAGCGTTCTGCTTTCGCCAAGGTATCTGGGTTATCTAAATGATGACCGATTTTTACAATTTTAATGTCCGCAAAATTCTGCCTTTTAATCCGGTATTAGTTTGTGCCCGATCGGTATACTCCCGCGGGTGCTAGAATGTTCCAAACATTGTACTTTTCATGCAAAAATGCCCGTCAAACTATGTCAGAGCTATAACGCGAGTCAAGTTCGTCACAATTAAACCATTCCAACTCCTAAATACATAGTTCCGATTTTTTTTATAACGTTCTCGCGATTTTCGAATACAACTTTTGCAACTGAAAATCATAGCAGAAAATTTCCATTTACGTGGATCCCAGGATACACAACACTCGTCTATCTTAAGCTGACCGGAATCAATTTCACAGGTGTTTTTCTCCAATTTGGGATTCACTCACGAAAAATATTCAAAACTGTCGACAAACTTTCCGGGCATGCACTCTACAATCACTCGCGCCACCAAACAATAGATAACTCGCTAGGTCCGGGAACAAAATATTTCGAAACAAAGCATCGACGCCATGGCGATACGGCGAATATGGGGAAATAATTGTATCGACCGTATGATCATAATTACCGTCAGAGCTCACTTAAAAACAGTTTTTTTTTCTGAGCTCACTCGATCACTCGCGCCACTGAACAATAGATCGCCGAAAAGATAACGATAGCAAGAACGTGCGCAACAAAGTATCGTTACAAGCGTTCACAGCCGATGCTTCAGGCAGACTCTGTACTTGCCACACAATCATACTAATGCAAAAATCGTACATGGCATCGAAAGTTCTCAATAAATAACTGTGGAACTGCATTTAGAACACTAAGTTGGGATCAAGCAATAGGCGAATTGTGAAAGCAATAAGCTTGAAATGCTAAAAGAAGAAGAATACCAGTGCTGACACTGTCGCTACATATCTTGTCAGGATTTCCAACCATAACATTTCCAAACAATCAGAATTGATTTATAAAACCGACCACAAGCTCTCTCTATTGCCTTTTGTTCTAAAATTTCATTTGTTCTAAAATTTGACCTAATCCCATTCAAGGCAGAAATTTAAAAACATATTCCAACTCCAGCTGTATGTCCTCCTCTAGGTCGGTACAGTAGACTGCATTCAGGATTTTGTTCTGTCCGAATTGTGCCCTCAGGGAGAGCGGCCTCGTCATCCGAGCCGTTTCCTGAAAAAGAATTATCATGGTTTCTTCAGTCGACCACGCTTCCTAGCGGAAACAGAATTTACCGGACAGGAAGGACCACAAAAGTCCCGGAAGCTCCGCTGAGTATCCGACCCACTTTCAAACTTGTTCGTTATTTCCAGGGCTAGGCAGTCTCCACTTATCATTTGCATCACCATGGACTGGAAACGAAAAAATCCGGTTAACCCAGTCTCACCCATACCATTCCCTTCCCATCCTACCTCATATTCCGGAACAACTCCCTTGTACACGTTCAGAAATTCCTCGCAATTCTCCCGCTCGAATCGAAACATCTTCATCGCCGAAATGATGAACCCCTTCTGGAGAATCTGCGACAAAATTTCCCCCGTCTGTCCGTTCCGCACGGCATGTGGTTTGATGATGCACAGTGTGCTGTTCTGGAGCAGAACCGACGACCGCAGGCAGAGCCTCACATCATTGTGGCTGAAGACAAACTGGGACTCCAGGTGCGACGCGCTGGCACTGCTGGGACAATAAATTCCCGTCCCATACAGGGCCCTCAGAGACGTGCGACCATGACTGTCCGCTTCCTGGCCCGGATTCGGTCCGCACAGCTGCTTGAAGCGAGTGTACGAGTTGCTCCCGGTCAGTTCCATGGCCACAAACGACTGGGACGGAATGTTGTCCACGAAGTGACACAACTCGGACTGTTCGGAGCGGAAGTTTTTCAGAACCCACGAATAGTTATCGTCGATTTTCAGCATCTTCAACTGGCGGACGGTGAGGTCGTTCTTGATGATTGCCTGCAGAATTTCGCCTATGTGGGGAAAGGATTCCGCGAACACCATCACGAAGGTGCTGAAAATGATGGGAATGAAAAATTTGCGGTTTCCAGTTGGGTCAGTTGGTTAGTCACCGTTGATCGTTTCCATATTTGAGCCTGGTGCCGGAATCGCCGTAGTCAGTGATTGTGATTTGTTTGCCGAAGATCAGGATTTTCGCTCCAATGAAGAAGTCCCGTTCGGTGAGATCCTCAATTTTCGTCTTCTGCAGGAAAACCTTCCTCGTTTTGCTGTCGTACATCTCGATTGACTTCTGCTGGGGATAGAAGATGATGAACAGCTGCTGCACCGTTTCCGTTTCCTTCCTGAACCATTCACCGATGAAGGCGAGGCCGGTTGGTGTTGCCTAAAATGATGGATTCTGAGAGAGAAATGCGTGCGAAATGAGATTTGTTGCTTACCATTTTCTGTTTTTTGCTGAAGGGATTAACGTGGAGATGTGAACTGTTTTCGGAAAAATTAGTTCGGAATGTAAACAAGTTCGGCGTGGTCGCCATAGAGACCTGAATTTTATCGACGCTAGAGTGATGGTTTCAATCGTCCTGTGTGAGCTGTCAGTTCTCTTGTTGTTGATTCCCCCTTATTTTGTCCATAATTTCGTTTGCACAGAATTGAACGGTTCAATAAACTTCGTTTATGTAAGAATTCCCTCTACCTAAACTTCAAACGGCAACATCGACTAACTGTTTTCCCCTTTCTTCTTCTTTCAGGTAAAACATCACATCCCACATGTGCCAAAAGTGAGGTTTATGAACGTGTTCAAGGAGTTATTGAAATGTTACAAGCGAATCATCGCGTGCACTGCAACAAGTTCCGTACTCCAGGACCAGTTTGCACGAGGACTTCAACAGTCATTAGATTATATTAACCCATAAATTAGCATTCGAAGCTGTTCCATCCAACAACCCCCCGTTCGAGTCGTAATTTATCGCGAAAGATCGCGCCAACAAGGTGCCAAAACCCACCGTTCAATTAAAACCAACCAATCCAATCCCAGGTCAGACGACTAACGGACCAACTGTTCGTAAGTGTCCGTAAATCAATCAACACCGGAAGCCTCATCATCCAGCGCCGACTTGCGAGTCCCCGAAAAAAACAGACCCTAACCTCTAAAACTAATCATCAGTAATGAACATCGATTACACCATCCCCCAACCCTCACCGCCTGGCATCGCTTAGCTTTCGCTGTAAATTTTACAATTTTATTACGGAACCGAGCCGCGCGCGGTTCGCAAGTGATCTTCCAGCAATCCATCCAATCCGCTTCGGAAACGGGAATCGATCCCCGGTGTTGTTGGTGTGCGAGCGAAGCTAAATGAGACAACTCTATAAATGATGTAATCGCGCGCTGATGTTAGTTAATCCAACTAGCGAGCGACGACAACGACAACGGGTTACACAGACAACGGCAAGCGCGCCCCGTTCACAGTGCTTTTCGCGTCACTCGGCCGGAGCAGAAGTACAGTTAGCGGCAGCAGCAGCAGCCACACTCGCATGTGTTGGTGTCCCACGTCCAAGTGAAGACAGCAAAAAAGAAGCTGACTCGGCGTTCTTCACCTTCATTATACTTATTTTTTTCTTTTCTGTCGAACATAACCCCCTCCTGCCTCCCTTCGGGGGGGCCGCCAAGATCTCTAAACACTCTTTGCTGTGCTTGCTCTTGCTCGTCGTCGTCGTCGTCGCCTGCTTAGATCGAGGTTTTGGGTTGGCATTTTTTCGTGTCTGGGTCTTGGTTTGTTTGCTCGCTTGCTTTGGCTTGCACGGCTAGAGGAGAGACACCATTTCACCGTGACTTTGATCATGACACTCAGTGCCGTGGCCATGAGCCGCCTAGTGCCGCTGCTGCGTCGCAGTTGGTTGTTTTGCTGCGCTTCTGGTGGTTGGGAGGGTGATCTTGGACTTGGAAGAACTGCTGCTGCGCTGCTCGGATGATGAGTCGGACTTCTTGCGGCGAGCCAAAATGGCGGAGAAAGGAAATGAGAAATTAAATTAGAATTGGGTGGAAGGAAGGGAGGGGGCTTTAATTCGGTGAAAGGGGGAAGAACTAGAGCGATCATCGTCAGCCAAGATCACATCATCGTCTTCATCGGCACCAGCGTGAGCGGACGCATGCAAGAATGGAAATGACCACCGGCGGCGATGATGCGCGAGATGATGAGTGAGGAGCAAGGTTATTGAACTTTCACTCGAGGGGCTGCTCAACTGCTGCTGGTGTTGGAAGGGGGGGGGGCTGGGGGATGGGAAGTTGTCCCAGTGAGAATTATCCATTATTGAGGGTCGCCATGCAGAGCGATGATAGATCACTGATGGTCATTCGGTTTTACGACTTCCTGAGCTGCGGATGTTAATAGGCGACGAGAACCTTAGGTTGAAAGATTATTGCCGTGTTTACACATTAAACTCCGACGAAACCCTGTGGACATTTTTTTTACAATCTCAGAATAGTCAGTCAGTTAGATTGTCTTATTATAGAGGCGTTCAGTGCGAGGACTAGCTAGCTCATCACAATTGAGTTGGATTTGCTCAACGAGCAGGCTTAAATTTTTGGGAAAATTCCGATGGAAATTGCCGCCATTTTGATTGCAACTTCGAAATTGTTTAGCTTTTGGAACAAATCCACCGTTGTCCGACAAATTTTCATTGAAGTTCCGTCAGTAGATCTCCCTGGCGGTTTCAAATTTGACTGCAATTAGATCTACTCTTATATTGGATTCCGACAAACTTAAGAACTTGCGTGTGTGAGCTGAACTGAATTTTGACTTTAAATCTCACAGTGCATCTAGATTTGTGGTGAATGCTTGTTTCAATAATTCGGTTTGAATAAAACAATTTTTCTAAACTCATCATTTTTTGTAACTTTGTTAAACATTTCGACGGAGGCAAATCTTTAGAATCCAACATTGTATTGATTTTAATGAACTTTCTAGTGAATTTTGAATTTTAGTGAACTCCGACATGGTTTGAAATTATCATTCTATTCAACTTTCTATTTTGCGGAATATGTAGTTCCGATAACGAACATTTTGTCGGTAGATTTGTATCCAAATTGTGATTCTAATAAATAATAAAATCACAATCAGAGAGAATCTCATCCATTTTGGCGATTGTAGATTACTCAATAATTCGTTATATTTTTTGCTACTAGAAATTTATTCAACAGTTATTGTTTTAAAACTGACCCACTTCCTGTCAACTCCGACATAATCCATATAAAAAATATACTCCTACAAAATTCTAGATTTTATATTATTGCACCTGTTTTGATAGATTCTCGGCATCAGTATTCTCTTGAATGTCCACTTCCAGTCAACTCCGACAAAATACATTAGAAAAAAATGCGATTAAACTAA
>JASCZW010017894.1:17316-35661 GCA_034211315.2 Aedes japonicus
ATTTGTAAAATCTAAAAATTCAAGAAATCAACCGACCAATTGTAACTTCATCCAAAATTTCAACCAATATGAACTTTTTTTGTTCCGAAGATGATTTCGCCTCTTGTTGAGTTATTTTGACGCCAGGCATGAGGGTTCTGTTCGTTCAATCTATCAAAATGTGATTCATTTTCCAAATAAATTTCGAGCTATTTAAGAAAATCTTACGTTTCATAACGTAAGTTTTCCTTAACTTCTATATAAGTCTGACAAATTTTATCTTTTTAAGACGATTCCACCTCATAATATAGTTCTTTCGCAATGAAAAAGGAACACTCAGTATGAGGGTGTTGTCTATTGAAATTCTCCAAATGCGAATTTGACAGGTTCATTTCAATTCTTAGCTAAAATAGTTAACCAAACCACTTCTTTTATTTTTGACCAATTTGAAATTTCTACTGAGGATTCTACCTCTCATAATAGAACTCTGACATGGTGCATTAGGAATCGGTCTGTAAAATAATCTCAAAATGTTTAATCGGTTGAAAAATACCAGTATCACAAAGCGATTTCAGGTACTCTTATTTTTAACTCCGACAACATTTCTCACAATCCCGCATCTCAATGTTAATCTGATTTCGCCAGAATAATCTCACAAAGTCGGATGATGATAATTTAAAAAATGGAATCATTAAAAGCGTTTCCAACTTTTCTTATTCCAAACTCCGACAAACTATATTTAGTTATTAACAAGTTTCCGCCTTTCATAAAGTGATTCCAATACAAAGAAGAGTTCATTTTAAGAATCGCTCTAAATAATGCTCCGCCGGAAGAAAAAATCCAAGATAAAAAAACGATCTTCTATTAAACTCCGACAAGTATAATATCTACATGAATTCTTCAGAACACGACTTTTATGAGGACATTCAACGTAACGAATGAGTATAATGTCTCTACTATCATATATTGAACTCCGACAAATTATTTCAACGCAATGAAAAATAATTATGTCGATAGAATCTCCCAAAATGGGATTCAGATGGTTTAAAAATTCTAATCTTACATAGCGATTCGGAACCTCAACAACATTGAACTATTTAAGAAAATCCTACGATTCATATCGTAAGTCTTTAGCTATGCACGGGGATTCGGTTTAGTTATCGGTTAGGTTACCTCAAATAGCGATTCGATCAGTTTGAGAATTCATAAAAACCTCATGGCGTTCAAACCTCCCTATCGAAGTCCGACAAATTTGATCTTCTTTAAAAGATTCCGCCTCATCATAATATAGCTCTGTCGCAATGAAGAAGGGGATTACTTTTGTACAATCCGACCCCAGTAGTACGCTTGTTGTAAGTCAGTTAGAATAACTGTTTTATAACTTTATTAAGTCGTAAACAGACTATTACAACTTATGTTAACGAAAGTATTTTACTCGGCAAACCACCCTCATTTCAAACTTCGATCAATTTGAACTTATCCTAAGGACTCTGCTTCTCGAAGTGTAATTTTGACGTAGTGAATGCGGATTCCGTCTGTAAATTATATCAAAATATTCTAAAGGTCTAAAACTAACCGTAAAAAAGCGATTCCGAACACTTTTATTTTTAAATTCGATCAATTTTACCTACTTGAGTGTCAAAAATAAACCCTACTTTTTACAGTGTAATTCGCAATTTCGCAAACGATGATTTCACCAGAAGAAACTGACAAACTCATTTTAATGGTTTTAACATTCAAATCGAGAAGCCGTTCCAACTATTCTTACATTATTTGTCATACAACTCCGACGAATTAGATTTACTGAAGTTGTTAAGTAGTTTCCACCTTTATAGTGTAATTGCCATCCAAGAAAGAAGAATGCGTATCATGAAATTCTCTAAACGATTCTCCGACAGTTGAAACATTCAAGTATCTAAAAACGACCTTCCATTGAACTCCGACAAATTTAACGGATACTTGAATTTTTTAGAATTCGACTATTATGATGAAATTCTTACCCTACGAGGAAAGGATACGTTTCTAGAATGAAATATTGAACTCCGACAAAGTTGTTCTGATGCATGACGCTTCTGAAATTCTAATGTTATTTCAAGAAAATGAAAAAGTTAGTTCGTCAATAGAATTTCCCAAAATGAGATTCTGATGGTTTCCAAATTCAAATATTATAAGGCGGTTCCGAATTCCGAAAACTTTGTGCTATTGAAGAAAATCCCACAATTCATTACGGTTATGCATGGATATTCGGTTTGTATTGAAACCTAAAACAGCGGTTCAAACTATGCTCTTAAGAAGATCCCAATACTCATAATAAAGTTCTGAAAAATCAGGTAAAAATAGGATTACGTTTACACACTCTCTCCAAATCTGATTTTGACAGCACAATAATTTCAACCTCAAAAACTTATTTCAACCACTTCGATCAACTTGAACTGCTAATGACCTGTTCATAAACCACGTACTATTTTTTTTCAAATCTCAGACCGCCCCTCCCCTCGCACCTCGTAGACTTCCTTCTATTTTGCATGGAACTTGGCCTTTAGTCAGACCCTTACTCTTCCCAGAAATGTCTACGTGGTATATGAATGGCTCCTTTCTGTCCCATATATTCTGTCTCTCATAGTGTAGTCCTGACGTACTGAATGAGTAATCCGCCTTTAAATTATCTCAAAATATTCCAGTGGTTGAAAAATGCCAATATCGAAAAGCGATTCCATCCTCTATTCTTTTGGACGTCAAATTTGACCTTATTAAGCTGTTGAAAATAACCCCATCTCTCAACATAGTTTTGATTTTGAATGATAATTTCGCAAAAAGAATCTCTCAATCGTAAAGATAATTCCGACTTCTTATATCGAACTCCGACAAATCAGATTTAATTAAGATATTAAGAAGTTTTTTCCGTTCATCTTGTAGTTCCGATATAAAAGAAGAAGATCCGTCTTAAGAAGCTCTGTTAACAATACACCGATGGTTAAAACCTTTGAATATCAACTCCAACAAATTTAATATTTAATTGCATTTTAGGAACCCGACCCTTATGATGAAATTCTGACGCAACTAAAGAGGATTACGTTTATAGGATCATATATTGAACTACGACAAATTGGTTCTACCTAATGAAAATTCAGATTTTTTTAAATTCTGGAATATTCGTTATGTTAACGCATTAAAAAAATAATTCCATCGGTTGTATCACCTGATATGAGCTTTTAAATTTTGATATTAAATAGCGATTTGTTTTTTTGACGAACTCCTACAAATTTAGTATTTACTTGAATTTTTAGAACCTGACCTTTAATCCGTCTTCTAATAATTTCAAAACATTTCAATATGCCAATATTGAAAAGAGATTCCATTCTTTCTTGTGGACTCCGACAAATTTGATCAAATTAAGCTTTTAAGAATACCCGCATCTCTCAACATAGTTTTGATTTTGAACGATAATCGTAAAGATTAGAAAGATAATTCCGACCTTTCTTGTATCGCAATCCAACAAATCAGACTGACTTAAGATATAAAGAAGTTTTTGCGATGTAAAAGAAGAAGATTCCGTGTTAAGAAGCTGTCCTTATCATACTCCGACGGTTGAAAGCTTTAAATATCAAACAACGATCTTCCTTCAAACTCTGACAAATTTAGTATATAATTGAATTTTTAGAACCCGACTCTTATTACAAAATTCTGACGTAACAAAAGAGAATTACTTTCATAGAATCATATATTGAGCTCCGATCAGGTTTATCTACTTCATGAAACCTAATTTAAACGCAATAAAAATTAAATCCATTTGTGGAATCTCCTAAAATAAGCTTTCAAATTTTGATATTAAATAGCGATTTGTTTTTTGGTGAACTCCTAAAAATTTAGTATTCACTTGAATTTTTAGAACGCGACTATTATGATGAAATTTTGACGCTACGCTTTAGTTTATAGAGTCATATATTGAACTCCGACAAATTGGTTCTACTTCAGACAATTGTTTTTTTTTTAATTCTTGAAAATTCGTTATTTTAATGCAATAAAAATAAATCCAGCTGTGGTATCTCCTGAAATAAGCTTTCAAATTTTGATATTAAATAACGTTTTTTTTTGTGAATTCCGACAAATTTTATTTAATAAGGTTTTGCCTTTTATAATGCATTTAGGGAGCCAAAAACCATCTGAAAATTATATTTGAGTTATGACAACTTTCTATTCAATTTATGTGAATTGTCATTAGTTTTGATGAACATCCATGAAATAATGAATTGATTAATACCCTTGGAAAAAATATGACAATTATTTTGATAGTTATCTAATTAAATGACTCATTTCACTAAATGACAACAGAAATTTTAATTTTTCATACACAATATCGGCATTTATCAACTCTGACCAAATTTATCACAAGAGAAACTGGTGGTCCTATCGTGTCTGCTTTTACTAAAGTTAAACAACTTTTTCGGAGTAACATTCTACAGACATTCCTTTCAAAATCCCTCAATGATCAAAATCCCCATTCTTTGCAGTGACTTGTCCTTTCGTTAATAATTCAAAGCTGTTACAGTTTTCAGTGTTCAGTACAGTTTTCAATACAGTTACAGAAAACCGCCATAACTGTTGCAGCAACTTGATAATGACTTGATTGAGTCACATTGAAGTTACTTCAACTGATTTGCAACAAGTGTGCTGGTGAAAATTAGAACTCCGACAATCGTTGGGTTTACTATTTACTCCCGAAATTGTAAATCAAGTATATATGAATAATTGTCCGAAATATTTCGGTTGGATATCACTTCTAGTGTTTTCTACTCTGAGAATATAAATTATTGGAAACTTTCACAACTTTTTCAACACAAAAAATTTACTCTCTCTAAGTTTGAGACAAATTTATTCGAACCTATACAAATACACATGCACAATTACCCAACCGCTAAGACCGTCCTTCGGCATCGATCCGACTACCCAAAACGCTCCCCACTGGCCATCGTGCACCCCTTGAACCCCATCCGGCAAAGCTCCCTACTGCCACCGCCTCCACCGATGGTCGTCATCATTGTCGTGCTCGGAAACAGGTGAATCATCTCCGTATTGGTGCTGGCATCGCTCTTCCTCCGCACCGTTCCAATCCGCTCAGAACAGCAACAACAGCAGCAGCACCGGCGCTCGATCGCATGCACCAAGCAGAGGAACCCCTGACGAAACTTGTCATTCATGTAGCAGTAGATGATCGGATTGTAGCAACTGTGCGACATGGCCAGCCAGTGGAACAGGAACCACAGGTAGGGCAACGGTTTCCAGTGCGGATCCAGCGGGATCAGCATGAAGATGTTGAACGGCAGCCAGCAGACCGTGAACACGACCACCACGGTGATCATCATCTTGATCATTTTACGCTTGGATTGTAAAATCCGGCGATCGCGCTGCTTGACCGATTCCCCCGGAGGACTTTTGGCCCATACCTTCCAGGCGATCTGGACGTAGGTGGAGATCAGTACGATCAGTGGGGCGAGGAATTGAAGAGTCATCAGAGTGACGGAGTAGCTGCGGTCGGATTGATCGTCCGGCCATACTTCGGTGCAGATGGAGAGATCGCATTGGTCGTACCATTCGGTCGGTTGAATCAGGGTTGAGAACACCGGGATCGGAGCGGCGGTCAGAAGAGCCCCGGCCCAAACGAAAACGATGATGATCCTTGCCAGACGTTTGGTGACCCTGGGTTTCAGTGGCCACATGATGGCAATGTAGCGATCGGCACTGATGGCAATCATCGTGTAAGGCACTGACCAGAACCGAGATGGCTTGCGAATAGTTGACGATTCGGCAGATGATCGCACCGAAGGGCCAATGCTGCAGCACGAAGATCGACACGAACGAAAACGGGATGCAGAATATGGCCATCAGCATATCTCCGAGGGCGAGGTTCGCGATGAACAGATTGGTGACGGTGTTCATTCGGGGGAGCAAATGAACCACCAGGAATACGGCGATGTTTCCGACGATCGAGATCAGGAAGATCGAACTGTACGCCAGGTAGATCAGGATCTGGAACCGAAGCGAAGCGATCCCTCCGGGATGTGGGACGAACTGTCGCATCCGAAGTGGATCGTTTCGTTCTCGAACAAGGTCCCGTTGTCGGTGAAATTCATCCCGGATGGAAGCTTCGCGATCGGCGGTTCAACTGAAACTGCACAAGTTGCAAAACGGAGATTGTTTTGTTCGAGAACAGACGGGACACTAAACTAGCATATCGGTGACAAACGATCTGCTCGTTAGCATGTAGGCATCAAAGTTGGGAGCAGCATCGTTTGCGAAAACGAAAAAAAAAGAAACGATGACGCGTCCTCCTTTTCAAATGCTGATTTCAGGGGTTTGTTCAACTTCCGCTGCGCGATCAAATTTTTGCAACGTTTTTTATTTTTGGATTTTGGTGGCAATCAGTCGGCGGATGGATCACGTTTCATGGCAATGCAAGCTGGGCGATCACGTTGCACCTGCGGGGAATTGATTTCTTCGCGAAAAACGCCGAAGCCCCTAGAGGCGGTTGGAAAATTCAGTGTCCCGGCTGGGACAGTTTGATTTGAAGTTAGGAGGGAAGGGGATCAGCTTATCTTGAAATTCAAATTAGAGGTTGTGGCTCGTGCAGATGTTGTTTCGATTTTCTTCTGCATTTATAGGATGCGGGGTGAAGCATCTGAAGGACAATTTATGGAGATTTTTGTTTTGCTTGGAAATCGTTTGGAAAGAATGTTTTGTCTATATCAGGTTGCTTTATCACAAAGCAACAGATTTGTGATTTTCTGTTCAGGAAAGTGCTCAGTCAAAATTTAATTCCAATACCTTCCGCATCCTATAGTGGAAAATGTTCTATTGAAACTCTAAAAATTTGCCTGAATTTGCCGTTTTCATGAACATCCTGTTTACACATACCTGAGTTGCGGCAACAAAAGCTTTCATGAATCGGTCATTTTTACTTTTCCATATTCAGTTTAGAAAAACAATATTAGATTTTCCTTTGACACTGATAGTCGAACTCCGACAAAATTCTTTTATATATTTTACTGAAACTTCTTTCGGAATCTTACTAATCAAAGACATGAGAGTTAAAACAAACAAAAGCTGTTCCATGTTTTCACTAAATATTTCATTCTTTACAAAATATTGCATCAGACTGAACTCCGTCATTATTTTTTTTAATTTTTCACTAAAGTTCGTCTGAATTCTCACTAATATTAGCATTAGAAATAGAGTTACAACAAACATAAGTTGTTGCATGTTTTCATCTAAAATTTTATTCTCAACGTGATAATGCATCAGATCGAACTCCGACAAATTGTTTTTTTTTCACGAAATTTCGTCCAAAATCTCACTAATTTGCTGCTTTAATAAGAGTAATATAGTATATTACTCCTACAAAATTCTCTTATTTATTTTACTGCAATTTCATTCACAATCTTAATATTTTATTCTTAACGGGATTCTGCATCCTGTCAAGCTCCGACAAAAAATGTTTTAACTTTCTCAAAATTTCGTCTGTGTTCTCACAAATTCGCTGGTGAACTTTAATATGCAATATTTTTGATTGAAAAAGAATTTTTTTGATAAAAAAAAAGTCAAGTGAAGTTTTTCAGTATTCACCACACTAGGCTGCTCATAAAATTTATTTTACTAAAATTTCTTTCGAAATCTTGCTAAAGGGCATTTAATAAAACAGAAGCTGTTCTAGATTTCCATTTGAATTGTTATTCTTAAAAAGATTAAGATGTTTTCCATCAGGCCGAACTCCGACAACAATACAATTAATTACATATTTACAAAATTTAGTACTTGAATTACAAAAAAAAAAACAGAACAGTTCCAGGTTTCCACTTAAAGTGTTATTCTTAATGGAATTTTACATCATATTGAACTCCGAATTTTTATTATAATATTCACAAAATTTCTTCCCAAATCTCACTTATGTGCTACTAAACTTAAATGAGCAAAAACAATAGTTGTCATAAGTCTAAACTAGTCCGACAAAATTCTCTTATATTTTGCTCTTAGAGGCTATTCATAAACCATGTAGACTTTTCTAGGGGAAGAAGGGGGGGGGGTTGACCAAAGTCTACGCTCTACACAAAAATTCAAAAAAATGTATGGAGAAAAGTCTACGAGGGGGGAGGGGGGTCTGAGATTTTCAAAAATTAGACTACGTGGTTTATGAACAGGCCCTTATAAATTGCTAAAATATTTTATTGAGTTTTAACACACACAAAATTCACAAATTTTCGTCTTGAATATCACTTATTTGTGGCTAAACTTAAATGAGCAAAAGTAAAAATATTTTTAATAACACTAAACTACTCCGACAACATTCTCTTATTTATTTTACTGACGTTTTCTTGCTAAAGAGCAATTGTGTTTGAGTTACAACAAACATAAGCTGTTCTAGGTTTCCACTAAAGATGTTATTCTTAACGGGATTTTGCATCATATCGAACTCCGACAATTTGTTTCACAAAACTGCGTCTCAAATCTTACTTATTTCCTGCTAAACTTAAATGATCCAAAATAATAGTTCCTAATATGACGAAACTAGTTCGACAACTTTCTTTTATGTATTTTAAAATTATTTTAGCAATAATTTTGAGTTTTAACTTTACTTCATGACTCCGACAAAATGGTCTTATTAATTTTACTGCAATTCCATTCGTTATCTTGCTACAGAGGATTAGCATATGAGCTACAAAGAACAGAAGCTTTTCCAGGTTTCCACATTTATAAAAAAATCACACAGAATTCTGCATCATATCGAACTCCGACATTTTCGTGTGGATCTCACTAAGCTTACTTTGCCATATATATTTGGAAAATAGAAAGTGTGTTGATAGAAAAAATAAAAGTCTAGTGAACATAATTAAGTTGAAAACCACATTATACTACCCCTGCTAAATTACTTTATTTATTTTACTAAAATTTCGTTCGAAGTCTGTCTAAAGCGCATTATCATTTGAGTTACAACAAACAGGAGCTGTTTCAGGTATCTTTTTGATTTTTTTCCTTAACGAGATTCCACATCAGATCGAACTCCGACAAAATGGTATTTCCTTAACGAGATTCCACATCAGATCGAACTCCGACAAAATGTTCTTTTTATGTTTTGCTCAAAACTTCATCCGAAATCTCGCCGATTTCCTAGTAAACTTAAATGAACAATATTATTGATTGAAATAAAAATTTATTTAGATTGGAAAAAATTGAAGTAATTAATTTTGAGTCTTAACCAAACTTCACTGCTCTGACAAAATTCTTATATTTATTCTACTGAAATTTCAGTTGAAATCATGCTTAAGAGCATATGCGTTTGAGTTACAACAAACAAAAGCTGTCCTAGTTTTCCATTGTAAATTTTATTCTTAACCGAATTTTGCTTCAGATCAAACTCCGAAAACATGTTTTTTTTTGTGTTTTTTTACAAAATTTCATACGAAAGCCGTCACTTATTTGATGAAGTTTGCAGCAGCAGATAATTTCTCATCTCCATGCGAAGCGCTAGGAGTGGGACAGTAATTTTATTGCTAGAACGAATAGACATGAAGAGAAAGTGTATTGATAGATCCGTAAGGGAACGGCAGGCTTTGAAATTGAAAAGAAGTAAGTTTGAAAACGAGCGGAGGGCATTTGAACGGTAGTATTTCATCACTTATTTGATGCTAAAGCAATATTTTTGAGTTCTAACCACACTTTTTGAGTTTCACACAAGCTACAAATATTGTCACGAAGATTCAAGTTTGGTTCAGAGTTTAATTTATTTCCGAACTGTGCGGTGTAGTTCAAAGTTAAGACTGTTTACCATGATACTTTGGGGTTATTCATAAACCACGTAGGGGGAGGGGGGATTGGTTTGACAAAAACCTACGCTTGATACAAAATTTGAAAAAAAAAAAATGGATGCAGAAAAGTCTACGAGGGAGGGGGGGGGGGGGCTGAGATTTTCAAAAATGAGTCTACGTGGTTTATCCACAGGCCCTTTCCAGCTGAACACAAATGCGGTTCTAGAACTCAAATTGAATTGTGAAAGATTTCCCATGAACAACACTGGTTAGAAATTGCATTCACTTTATTAAAAATAATCCTTTAATCTCCCGTTTGTAACCAATTGTACTAAATTTTAAAAAAAAATACATTTTGGCTCGACAACCAAAGTATGGCATCAATTTTTCAGTCGTACTGAGTATGAAATAAATAAATTAAACATTATTTCGGTTTTAAAATCGCGCTCGTGAAAAGCACGAGTATTACGTCTACATCCCTAAGTTGCAGAAATAATCTCATTTTAAATTAAAGCAGTTCAAATTGACCATGTACGAGATGTTCACATGTTTGTCATTTAGAATTAGCCTCGAGTGTAAACGGTCGAATTCCGACCAATTTAAAATCTCGCTAATTGGTCACCTAGACGTCGGTCGATGAAGTATCAGCTATACAGTTGTCAAATACTATCAAACGTACTGCAACTAAACTCCTTAGCTTGCGTCTTTCGGTACATCTTGTAAATTGTTCTTAATATGGCATATAAAATAGAAGCATGTTAAGCACTGTTTGATGACTCCGCATGTCTAAACCTTGAAAATAATGTCAAACGTAAGGAAAATACTAACGTTTGAAATTCTCACTTATTTTCCTCCGATAAAAAGTGTAAATTTTTTTCAGCAATTTCATTTCTTCTGAAATATTTGCTTCGAACGTATTTGTTAAATTTAGAATGAGACGATGATTTAATGGTACTGAAATTTCATTCGATTGTCATTTAAAATTAGCTTCGAGTGTATAGGGTCGAACTCCGACAAATTTAAAATCTCTGATTTGCATCTTAATTTCGGTTGTGAACTCGATTGAGTTCCAGCTATCCATGCTCAAGATAAAATAATCGTACTCAGACTAAACTTCCTATATTGCGCCTGATGTAGAAGATGTACCGAGATCTTGAAAATTGTTCTAAATTTAACAAAACAACACAATAGCACAGAGGTGATTGTCCATGTCTTAACCTGAAAATAAACACAAATGTTTGAAATTCTCTCTCATTTGACTCCGATAACAACGTTTATTAATTGGTTTCAGCCATTTTATTGCGGCTGTAATGTTCTGAAATAGTTGTTTCTAGTGTATTTGATAAATTTTGAATGAGACGGCACCAATGATGTAGCTGTAAGCGTAGTTGGCTCTCACCCCAGTCGGTCTAGTATCAATTGCAGTCGGCGCCGTTATCATTTTTTTTAGATGAAAAATCTGATGATGTAAAGCCGTTGGACCCGGCTCATGAGTTAATGGGTTTGATATGTAGGGTTCAGGTCGTCTCCCTGGTGTGAAGAACCAGCCTCAGGCTGAATTTTACTTAAATACGAAACAACAACAACAACAACAACAACAACAACAACAATTTAGAATTGATAGCCGTGTAAGGTTTGCTCCTTAAAATTATATGAGTATTGCGTCTACATCCCTAAGATGATGAAACGAGTCTATTCGCAATCGAACCTAATCATTTTCTTTACAATCCTCAGTGATATGTTTCTCCTAGTATGTCATTTAGAATCGACACGGATTATAGCTGGCATTTCAAACTCCGACAAAATGTAATTTTGTATTTGTATGAAATTTTGGTGTTTTCTTCTGGTTTGTTGGTTGGTTGTCTTTTGGAGAGTATCTTCCCTTTATGTAGTTTGGCTTTGACGTATTCATGAGAAGTTCAATCAAACTTAAGTGTCATGGACGTGTAACTCGAACACACAGTTCGAATATTAAACTCCGACAGAGTGATTTTTAGGATTTGACGAATTTTAATCTAAAATTTTTAGGATTTACTTTCGATAGGCAGTTTGATTGAAATTACGCTTGCCGTTTAAAATTTGAGTCCTAAAAAAATGGCTTAATTTCTTGTCAATCTGCAAAACTGAACTTTCCGTTTATATTCGAAATTTGTTTAAAATATATCTACACATGATGACGTGGTTTCTTTTTAGGAGTTCTTCGTCTTCACCTCAAAGCTGCTGAATCGATCCGATCATAACGACAAAGAGTGTATGGGTTTATTTGTTGGAGTTCTGTTTTGAAATAATTCAAAATTCAGTCAGAAAGCGTTTTGTTTAGCTCCAAAGTTATAACTGTAAATTCAATTGAGTTTCTCCTTGCTAAGTAGAATATCAGTTCGAAAACAGTTTAGGGTATCTTCTCTTTAATTAGCAGACATTATGCATTTACTTTGCATTGCCAAATTTCTGCACATACTTCAGCCAACTGCCAACAACCAACTTAAAGAAAAGGTTGATTTTACAAAAGATGGACAGGTGAAACATCCATAAACAAGAAAGGAACCAACGAAGAAATTGTGTTAAAATCATTTTGCATCCATGTTTATAGTCATCTGTCTATGACTATCCTATCAGCAGAATTACATGCAATGCTTCAAGAAGCCCTTGTAGGTCATCATTTAAGCTACAACTTGTTTCATGTCTGTACCATTTATACACAGCGAATTAAAATTAATACAATGTGCAGTGGTTTTTCAGTAATTTAAATTTAACATTTTATCCAGTTATGCTCACACTAGTTCATCATATTTCAGTAATACGGACTTAAATTGTTAGCGAAAGTTATTGTCAACATCAGGGCCTACAAAAGCCCTTTACTAATGTTTTCTAAGATTTTGATAATGAACAAAGTTACCAGCAAATAAATGTTAATGGAAGAATCTAAGGGCTCAAAAATGGAAGCGAATAGCCTTCATTTTAAAAAAGCTCTTCAACTCATTGGCAACGTAGCCACAGCTCTTCTTTCTTTTTTCCCCAGTCCCCAGAATAGATGAGATCAATCATCAATTTAGACGACATACTCATTCCTTATTCATTTAGCTGATGAAAACAAATTCGGCTAGCATTATTTTCCATCTACCCATGTTGGAACAGGTCGTGCAGTGCACCAGGTGCACAAATGGACAAGACGCCACTGAAAATCGGCAATGGAAATGACACACATTCATTGTCTCTCCCTTGTGCATATGAAATACGAGTTCTTATTTCCATCATAAGCTATGATGGAACTTAAACAACGTGTTTCACATGCACAAGGAAGACGCTAACAACCCGTTTAACATTCCGATCCGGATGAAAATTCAATCTTGCTCGGAATCGATCCACCTACATTCTCCACACATTTCAACATTCCTGCAAATCACTACCAAAGCCGTTGCACGCCCATCGAACTATTCTAATGTCCGTCCCCATTCCCATTGTCTTGTCAGCTGCTACAAAGTCATCGACCTTCCGATCGCATTAGCTGACTTACTCCGAACAAAATTGCTAGTCCAGAGGCCCAACTCCTCTCTCTCCTAGCCCCGGCGATTAATTTACGCTTCAATTGATCCGATTCGACACTCCGCTTGGTGTAGAATGAAGTCCAACAGCAGCGGTTCATTGTTTGGACGCCCCCCACCCCGAATGCTTCGAATCAGAAGCCATTTTTGATTCCACTACCAACGTCATTTGAATCACTAAGTAGCACCTGTTGATAAAAACAATCGGCGGCACTCGCCAAAACCGTCCGGATTCCGGAGAGCGGCGGGCGCGCACAGTTCGTTGAACAGATTGAATGGAAATTGTGCGAGAATGAGCGCGAGTTATGCACCTACTACAACTCTTTGTAGGGCCCCGGTCGGTCGGTCGGTCGTCCAGAATCCAGTTTAATGAATCGCCTGATTTGCATGTAATGATAATTCAACGGATTCGATCCGGTTCGCGGTTCTAGTAGAGCAGAGTAATAAGTTCATTCATTCTCAAATTAACCCGCTGCGAATACCGAACGAACGAACGAACGTGAAGTGATGAACGATGGGAAGAGGCAAAGGAAAGTACATTAACATTTTAATGAGCGCTACCGCGCTGAATCCGAGCAGGCCTGGTGGACCATTTCTGGTCAGCCACGGCGATGCGATGCTACCAGGGAACCGTCCGTCCATCACAGTAGGCACGCAGCGGGCCCGAGAGAGCATCAATTAGCATTCGCTTTGTCCGGCAACTATGGTAATCCGTCAAAATTTCGTCATATCCCCTCAGCTGCTGGCACTGTTAGAAGAGTCAAACGGTTGAAGTTTTTTTATGTTCGAGTATTCATGCATGTGTCGACACCTGATTAGAATATGAATTGGCAAAAATGATTGTCGCCGTTGGCGGCGGTGGTGTCACGCCTTCCGGGCTGATTCCGTTCTGTGGTTGGGTGAAAATCTGAGACAAAGTAGGTTTCCTAAATGATGAAAATTCGTCGGGATGTTTATTTTTCCCCGATTTTCCAACGTTCTTGATGCGGCGGCGGTGAATCCCATGCGATTCGTGATGTTGATTGCCTAAGGGGGCACAAACAAAATTAGCAATTCAATCCGGGTTGTAGCACAGTGGGTACGTGGATCACGTGGGGCTGCAGTTTAATCGATTGGATGACCGATACCTCACCATACCTCACCAAAAAAGGACTGAGAACTGGCCAGCTTCAAAGCAATTATAAGTTAATTTCCAACGCCCGTTATCGTACATCATGGGTACGATTTATGTTGAAGTGATTGACAATTATCGGCCGAAAAAAAACCCATAGGACAATTTTGAGGGTTCCTAATCGGCGATCAACCCAGGATTGCGAAAAGTTCAATTCAAATTTTGACGGTTATTCGACTTTGGTTGCCCCGGTCATTTTAAAAAAACATACTTCTTTGGAAAACTAGGAAAATGTAAACTAACTTCCTTTGATAACTTTTTGAAAAATGCAAAAATAAAAAAACTGGAACATTTTTTCGAACTATCCCTAGTAAACGCGAGTCAATTCCTTAAAAATCCACTAGAAAATGCTTATCCTTTGACAAAAGAACGGCATATTTGGTCTGCCATTTGTTTTGTTCTCGTTGTTCTTATTTGTTTTGTTCTCACACAACCAACTTAAAAAGGGACAAATTTAAGTACCTAACTTTAGCTTTGATTGAGACTGCACTTTTTTCTTTCTTTTGTAAACTATTATGAATATTCTTCCCTCTGGGGTTGTTCTCTTTAATCTTCTGTCTATTCGACGTCTATTCAGTCGCTTTTCAGTTCATCAAATTGTGTTTTTTTTTCGTTTACGATATTTTTTCCGTTCGAAATCGTTCACTTGCCTTGTTTCACAATCTACGTTTTGTGCTTTTTTTATTTTCCTATTCCTATTTTTGTTAATATATCAGTTTTGATTATCTACTGGGTTTCTTTTATCATACTTTGTCTCTTCAATTTATTTCTTTATTTGACTTTTTTTCCTTTTTGCCTGTTTTGGGTTTTTTTCTTAACCTCAGGGTTGTTTGATTCTCAGTTTCCTTTTCTCTTCCGTTTTTTCTTGTTAGATATTTTTTCCATTCTATGTTCTACTCATTTTGATCCTTTGTCTATTTGATGTTTGTTCAATCAACAATTCTTATTTAAGTTAACAATTTCTTATTTTTGTTTCTGTTAAATTAGTTCAAACTGTCAATTCTGTTTTTCATCCAAACTCGAAGACTAAGCATAATATATTTGCTCTTCTTGCTGTTTTTATTTTCTTTTGAAAGAAACAGGATTTTTTCCGTGCACTTGAAAATTATTTATTTTAAACGTGACGTAATTCAAATTTGATTTACATCGAGGAACGTTTTCATCAAGGAAAATATTTCATGTAAAATTAAGTACCCCGAAACAGAAATCAAAGCACACCGGAAAAAAGAGATTGAATTGATTTTCTCCTCACTTTCGACTGATTTCTATGCTTTCGCATGTGTCGGTTTTTGTGCATCGACATTTATATGCCTTTTTGGAAATGTGAGTCTTTGTCGAGGAATATAAGTGGATATTATTTATCAAAATCGTCTAAATCATTCAAACCATTAAATCATTTTCAGTCACACACATTTCTGATGGAATCCAACAGCATCCTTGCCGTTGGTTTAAATCGGTTCTTAAATTGGATATACTAGCAAATTTACGAGTCCCACTTTACCAACTTCGTTACAATATGAATAGGCACGAACATTGGCAATCTTGGTCTTTTCTTATTGTGGACTCTGCATAAAATGGCTCACTATTCTGTACCACTGTGTACCACTCTAAACCACTATGCTCTCATATAAATGAAACACAAATTTCAACCAAACGTGAGAATTATCCATACTGTTATGAAAATTAGAACTAATTTTGCTGTCTAAGGTTATGCAAGAGAAAATTGCGTTCAAACTGACAGGATATGACTGCGTTTGAAGATAAATGTTTTGCCTATGAAATGCCAAGGCGTAAATTTCTGCCACAACACTTATTTTTATACATTACAACTATTTTCATATTTTCATAATCGAATATGGAACTTATTAATCTAATGAGTATTGATATAGAGATTTATTGATTTTGTTTGCGCCATGATTTGTTAGTATAACATAATTTGACTTATTGTCTTTTGTTTTTTGTTTTTTTTTTTCATGTTCAGTTTGACCCTTTTTCCTTTTATTTTTTTCAACATTTCATTTTTCATGCGATTGTATTGGGCATCAGATCTGTTGGTTCTTCAAAATTTCGTCTATTTAGATATTTGTTTCTTCAAATATATGTTTGTTGTGTTTACCCTTATCTAGTAAGGCATCTGAAAATAATTTACAGCCGATTCGAGTATGTGCCTTCATTTCCGTTCGTTCGCGCTTCGTCCATTCAACGCTTTATCTAATTTGACCACTTGTTCCTTTTAGTTTTTATCGTTCTATATTTTGTACATTTTTTTTTTCTTTTCTTTTTGACCTTTGATTTTACTTATTCGATTTTTTCATTTTATGCCATTGTTGGTTAGATAATTTTAACTTCTTGTTTCCGTAAACCTTTTCCCTTTAAATCTCTCAAATAATTCGGCATTCCGTTTTCTATCTTCAAATTTAACCTTTTGTATTTTATCGCTTAGTTTTTGTTACGTTCCATATGTTCTTCCAGTAAACGACCTTTTGTACATCAGACTTTTATTTCTTTTTCCGCAAGCTTACGCGTGGTTTTCAGGCTCTACTCAACCTATTGCTCTTCAGAATTTTCGTCATTGAAATAATTGGACGATTTTAATTTACGTTTGTTTTTAAGTTTAAGCGCATTTGATCTCCTCACTAAGCCTGGAAATGTAGTTATAAATATTTAAAAATTGAATTAAAACCAAAGACAATTCGCAAATACATGATCGTACATAAGGTCCCTCAAGCTCTGCACATTTGTCCCTAAATTTGAACATGTTGTGGGCCACTGCACCTGCCTTTTGAGGTTCCGCTTGACGATTGCCCAGCAGCGTTCGATCGGACGCAGTTAGGGACAGTTTGGTGGGTTGATATCTTTTGCAACGAAATCAACGTTGTTATAAGAAAACCACTGTCTAGTTGATCTGGCATAATGATCAGAGGCACGATCCTACAGGAAGAGAGAAGAAATCTAATGCTTCCGATATTGTGGAAGCAACATCTTCTTCAAGATCGCAATCCACGTGTTCAGATTGCATGCCAAACAAGCCCCTTCTCATCGAATTTATCCGACGCGACAGTCCTATCTACAATTTGGACACTCTCTCCAACCGATTTGATGAAGACTTGCATTCCCAACAGTATCTGGAATCCTATTTCGCATTGTCTCATCGTCCATCAAAACACACTATGAGGGATTGTTCAAAATACGGTTTTAGCTCTCGGGCCCTCATTTTGGCACTACACGTCTGCTGCGGAGATTGCTTTGGTACTTTACTCCTCATATGTCTTCAATAATTTCTTCTCCCAATTTTTATTTCGTGGCCAAATTACGAGTAGAAGTTGATTTGTTCTCCTGAATATAACCGACAAATTTTTGCTCCAATTACGGATTTCTGGAACAGGGTATTCGTCCAGTTCTTGATCTGATCCTGCAGGGTTTTGCACTATACCATACTGAATAACTCGTTTTACACTTGTTGGATGCAATTTGACCTTTTTGGAAATCTGTATCTACGTTTCAGTACACCAAGTGTGCAGAATTTTCTTTCGTACGTCAAGTTTAATCCGCGACATTTTTCAAAAAAAAAAACTATGATAATGAAAAGAAACTATTATATTCTTTGGAAAACTTGATTCTTCAGTTTAACGGGTGAAACAAGAATCAATATATTTTCTGTATTTGACGTAAGCTAACAAAATCAAGGCTTGCTAGCTTCTTCAACAACTTCATAGCCTGCTAACAGCCGCAACAGAAACGAATCGAAAGAGGCTGACATGTAAACAATATGTGTAATATGAATGTACGCTAAACTAATATGCACTAGTTTAAGCTCAATTACGTATAAACTATTAATAACGACTTTTCGATACAC
>JASCZW010017895.1:0-16327 GCA_034211315.2 Aedes japonicus
ATCACTTTATGTATGCCGACGACCTAAAAATGTACCGAATCATCAGCTCATTGGTTGATTGTGCAGCTTTTACGGCAAGATATTGACACCATAGCGAGTTGGTGTGTTTAAAATGGAATGGAGATGAATGCGATGAAATGTAAGGTTATGAGTTTCAGTATGTCTCGAATGCAACTGATATACGATTACGAGTAAACGGCATTAAATTGAACCGTGTATCTTGAATGAATGACGTGGGAGTGGTAATGGACTGCAAACTAAGCTTCAATGAACACATCACTGCAACAACTGCTAAGGTTTTTGCCATGCTTGCGCCGAAATGCATCCGAGTTCCATGATGTGTATGCATTGACGACGCCTCATTGTTCGCTCGTTCGAAGTGTTCTTGAATATGCTGTTCAAATCTGAGCACCTCATCACGAAACTCATATTACCCGTATTGAAAGAATACAACGTTGCCTCGTACGTTTCACTTTACGGCGATTGCATGGAACGATTCGGCTAGGCTGCCACCGTACGAACATCGACGCCAATTGATGAGATTGAAATCGCTGCGCTAATGGCGTATCTACTCTCAAAAAATGTTCGCGTTCGATATGCTAAGCAACCAAATTGACTGCCCAGATCATCTGCAGCAGGTGAGCTTCTTCGTTCCTACACGTCGGTTCCGACAATGATTGTTACTCTGGACGGCTAGACACCGATTTGTGTTCGGGTAAAATCATCCGCTCGGAAAGTGTTTTAATTTGATGAATGGTGTTGAAACGTTCGATTTTATTATAAGTAGAGACCGTTTTATAACTAGTATTTGGCAAATGACAAAGATTTAAGATAGGTTCAGCTTGTGCAGCATAGCTGAAAACGTAGTAGATAAATAAATAAAAAGACTCCGACTCGGCTGCCTCTGCTGTTATAAGATTCAAATTCAAAGATTCAAACGTTCTTTGGCACGATAAAACAATGAACTTCGAAGTGCCAACTTTTTTAGCCACATCTCGCTCTGAAACCTCCTTCTTGTGTCCGAATGCCTTCGTCATACGTTTATCCAAACTAGGGTTAGCAGGACTTTTTTTCGATCTAATTTCGGTTTATCCTCAAACGTGTTATCCTTACTGAAATTCTTGATCACTGTTCGCGTGGCTTTCTCACTTACTCCTTCCATTTCTGCCAACTTCCTCAGCGACATTCCGGCTCTGTACAACATTTGTGCACAATATTTCGACGTTGTTCCACTAAAAGTCCACGAGCTTTGAAAAAAAACTGTCGGAATTGATTAAACCGCTACAAGAGTGCTGAGATATAAAGGTAATCAATAGGATGCAGCAATGAAAATATAATTAGCAAATAATTATTAGGAAATGGCAGCGGTTTTTGACTGTGTCCATACTTTCGTGGTGAACGCATCTGAAATTATGTGGCAGCCTTTCACGCACTCAAGCGCATTGTCTTCGTTTGCTGCTTCTGACAAGCAAATGGCCGTTTTCTACACGCACTGGTCTTCTTTTTTTTCACTCCATACTGCCAATATCAAACACTCGCTATGAGGCGACTCTATAACGAACTTCAGAACTGCAATTAATTATCGATTTACTCGCGACGAAGTGGATAAACACTCAAACTTAATCATTTATGTCCGGATGTCACAATACTACCACTAATAAACAAAACTTAGCTAATGTAAGTCATCTTCCGGTGCGGGGGCGAAGCACAAAAAACCAAAAAAAAAAAATGTAGAAATACTACCGACACTCACACATTTCGGGAGGGAATCGATTGTATTCACTACGTCTTTCCCAAAGCACGCCTATATTTAATGATTTCACTGTTAGTTAGAGTTAAACTACGAATTATTGTTTGATTTTTGTTCACGAAAACGACCCAGCAAAAACAATACACGTCAGTTAAGAAGCACGGCTTGCTGCGATCAGTGGCGAATCAATTATTATATAACGTTATATGAAGTGCAACTTCGGGGATAATTTGATTTCGGTCCTGGTGATTCAAACTATTGCTTAACATCTCTGTGGATGCATTGTCATCCATTTAATTGAAGTTTTTTTTTAATTCACAGCACAATAAATAAATCAAAAATTAACGATACTTACGCAGTTTAAAAAACACGACCTAATGCACATAAAGTGAAATAAATAATGCACATAATGACTTGACAGAAATTTATGGGATATTTCACGTAAATTTTAGCCAGATAACGCCCGAAAATAGTTTGACGTATGAAAGATTGTATACATTTTCATTGTTTACACTTCCTTAGTTTGACATCAAACAAGGGAAAGTTTTACGCCCCTTCTATATTTAATTATGGCAGGGTAATAAAATATCAATAAAAGGGAAAAAATAGCAATAAAAATATGTGAAATCACCACTAAATTAAGAAACTCTGTGCCAATGAACAAATAACAATTTGCACTAGAAAAACTTAAAATAGCAATAAAAAATTGATAATTCACTTTCAATAATTCAAAAGTGATCGGTAAAACTTTCTAAAGAAGCAATGGAAATTATTTTAAACGCAATAATAAAGTGATGGTTTTCCGTCAAAATTAAAAGTTCTAGCGGTAAACATGTGACTAAAGTCTTCAAACACTTCAACTCTTTCCACAAAATCACATTAAAAAAATCAAAACAAAACAAATAAAATAAAAGAAATTGTTTGGTTTTAATTGGAAAGATGTGAAAAATTTGAAGACTTTTGTCATATGTTTACCGCTAGAACTTATTATTATGACGGAAAACTATCAGTTTATTATTGCGTTTATACTAATTTCCATTGCTTCTTTAGAAAGTTTTACCGATCACTTTTGAATTATTTAAAGTGAATTATCAATTTTAAATTGCTATTTTAAGTTTCTCTAATGCGAATTGTTATTTTTTCGTTGGCACAGTGTTTAATAATTTAGTGGCAATTTTGTGAATTTTCAATGCTAAATGTAAATCAATTAGTGCCAGTATATATTTTAGTCATTTAATTATTTTTTTCTGTGTTTGAACTATCTTTTTTTCTAAATGTAATCATACACGCAAAAAAGCGCTGTTGAAACTACTATTTCGAGCGTAAAATTAAGCACAAACACCAACTGTTAACACTCTACTATAAATGCGTTTAATTTCACCACGCCGGCGGTTGAGATCAGCCATTGTATTGTTAATATTATTGTTCACGTGAAAACATCGACACGTTGTTTTCACGTGAAATTTCACGTAACATCCACATGAACACGTAACCAAATCTTGTTCAATAAAAACAGGTAAACATTACGTGCCATTGAATTGTAAGTGAAAAATCACGTAACATTTATGTGAACTTCAAACCAAAGCAAGCGTAAACAACGAGATTGTTGACAATCTTTCATACGCCATACAACATTGTTGGAAATCTTTCATACAATAGAAGCGATTTTGGCGATATGCAGACTTAATTTCCAAGATATATCCCAGTTATTTTTGTCAAATCTAGCATTACCTTTATGTGCACTAGATAACGCAGAAATTTGAATGTTTCTTTCAACCTGGGTACCATAAACGAAGTCAATTTGATTTAATTTTCTTGGTTGTTTTGAAAATAGGCTAAGTCGGGTACCTTGCTTTAACTGCCAGATTTTTTTTCTTTGTAGAATTGCATCTTCCCATAGCAAAATTATTTTCTTTAGTGCAAATAATAAAGAGCCCATAAAATGTGCAATCAAATAACTCCATCTCATCTTTGAGTGATCCCAGATAAGCGTGTGCTATTTTTCAGTATGCCTCCAGGGTTGGTTGCTTCATGTCATTCCTTCTACATCCGGAACTTGGCAAAATTAGACAATGTAATATTTTTTTAATTATTCATCTTCCAGGGGATTAAAAATTGCTCTCGATGATCTTAATCCCTCAAATGTTCACCTTCTTCTTCTACCTTCACAACAATGTTCGTCTGCCCTTGGATAAGAACCGAAAGAAGAAACCGGATACAGGCGGAAATATCATCCTCATCATATTCGTCACATTCCATGTTTTCCGCTACACACTTAGAGGAAGCCTTGCTGGTACACCTCTCTCAAATCCAAGCGCCAAATAACAGGATGGCAGGAAGAGAATCATTCCTATTACTCTGCAACATGCGTGAATATGTAGGTAAGGGAGAGTTGAACAAAACGCACCAGTTGACTGTTATTTGCGATTAGTTTCCCTTTAAAGTTCCAAGCTCAGTAGGTGGACGGTTAGTGCTATGTCTAACCTTGAGTTACACGGAAACTTTCGCCTCACCCATAGTGCGTTTGGTGGCATTCTCCTCTATCAGGTATCGATTCAGAAAACGAGGCGATATTATTGTTATCATTATTATGATAGGTGGAGGGAAACGTGGCTTTATTGGATACATAAACACACATGGATTCCACGGAATGGTACTTAACCGTCGACGGTGGTATGGAATATTTTCCGGAAATGTATCAGCGGCATGGGCTGAAATTTATCGTAGAACCTATTGATAATGGGAAAATGATCCACTATGAGCGGAAAGTGTTTATTATGAAAAATATGCGTTTACTAGAGAGAGCATTCGACGTAGTGGTACGTGGTGTTATTGAATTACAGGAACTTTAGAATGCTGCCAATGCCAATTGTTATCCTCGTTAGTAGTGTGTGGTTATGTTTTTTTTAATCTTCCCGATAATTCTAGACAAAATAGTCAAAAGGTCGAAAGTAACATTTGAACAATGACTTCTAGCGTATTTTTCTGGAATCTGCTTTTCCCACAACCAATATGGCACCAGAAACAGATACAGGGAGTGATTACCTTCCCGTCGGTAGTGGATATAGATGTTAGCAACCTGGCATATCCAGGAAATTTACGTTTTAAGTCATTGTTTACAATTGTTACTTTCGACCTTTTGACGATTTTGTCTAGAATTATGGTTAATGAATGTGTTATTTTATTCTTGTGAATGTTGTTCTATTCACAAGCAGCAGATTGTTTTGCAATAGAATAGGATTTCATTCAATTAAAAGATTTTTCTTAATCACAGACGTTAAATTGTTAGACTGTTACTTGTTTTAGGTGCGAAATAATAACTTTTTATTGTTCATAAGTTTGGTTATAAGAAGTCTTACAAACCTTCTTATCATCTAAGCAAGAGGTGCTTAACGTCAACTCGGTAGTGTAAATTTGGACCATCAGCGATGATCAATATATGCAACGCCATGAACAATTTATGTAAAATAGAATAACCACTAAATTTAACCAGAAAAAAAACCCATTTCCATCGATTGGTTGGGAATAATCGTTCGAGTTTGAGTGGACGGGCGATAACATGGTCTTCGCTAGAGTCGTGTTTTAGGAGAGTTTGGCAATAATTTTACTTCAACTGTGAGTTTATAACTGTTGATAAGTCTAGGAGTTCTGTCTGCATAAAGACGCTGAGAATGTTTTGTGTCTCTATCGCTCTTTACTACATGTTTGAAACTTCAAAATTTCCTATGATGTGTTTTATGCCGATGGTAAATCAGGAAAAGATTCTGTTTTACGATGCTGTTGGTGTCAAGGTTTCAAAATTGGGTATGTTCTGTGTTTTGATTCTGATATGTTGATCTCGTATGCTTCACCATCATATCACGCCAAAGTCTAGAATTCAAAACTGAACCTCGGACCTGAGAATGTATGTAAGTAACTACGAAGTGATGTAATATGTGATGTAATAAGAACCATCCATCAGTGCAAGGATTACCCATGTCTTTAGGACTATCCTCAGCAGAATAGCAGAATAGTGAGAGAATCGCCTGGGTGATGGCTTGTTGTAGCAGAGTCAGTTGATCTCAATGAGGAACTCCGGAAGACCAAGGCCAGAACCGCGTGTCTCCACATGACTAGGGACTGGCGACTCCGCGAACCCTTGCTCAGTCAACAAATCCGTCGACTGACTGCTTAAGGCTACCACTCTCCCCTCCCCAATCACAGTTATACTGTTGTTATAAGAACAGGTAGTTTTTAGCATAAATAATGATTTTAAAAAAAGGTAAGATAAAAAATGTGAGAAATTTTGCCGCTATATTGAAGTTTAGATCCAGTCAATAGGTTTATTTTCGTTTTTATTTCTAATAGTGAATGTGCTGAGCTATTGAGAATTTCTAAGTTCCAAACTTAAACAACTTGCCATAAAAGCATATCAGTCTCTATGTTGTATCATATATTCAAATAATAAAACTTTAAAACGAATATTTCACTGCTTGTTATTTGTCTAGAAATCATATGCTTTTATAAGCTTTTATAAGCAATGAAAAATGCATCAAAAACTGAAATTCATTTTCATGTTTTGAATTCTCCGTACGTGAGGTAACAACATGATGTAGAAGGAGATGTTCGCTCATTACTATGAGGCCCCAAGATTCGACAGTTTGTGTGATGTAGAAGGAGATGTTTGCAAACATCAACTGTCCAATCTTGGGCCTCATAGTGATGAGCGAACATCTCCTTCTACATCAAGATCTTACTTTCCTCATATGCGTCATTCCATATCAAGTGACCGGAGAAATGCATCGACGCTCTGCGATTCGAACCAAAATTGGCTGATATACTTGTTCTAGGCTATTAATCAAAAATCCAAAGTTTTAGACCAATCGGTAAGCCCCACGGCCCATGAGCTGCCCCCATTTTTTTGAGATATTTTTGATTATTTTTTTTGATATTTTTTTGAGATATTTTTGAGATATTTTTGAAAAGTTTATATTTTGTTTATTGAATTTCTCAATTAATAAAAGAGCTACAAACAATGTTAGATACTTTTCTTAAAAGAAATTAAATTTGCTACCAAATTAATGTTTTTATTATTTTTAACAGTGTTGCCAACATTTTTATTTATGTGGTTGAAATATTAAATTGCGTTTTTCTCAAAATGCCCATTTTAATGTGTTCAGCAGATTTTTTACATAAGAAACACTTATCGAGAAAAAACAATTTGCTTCGTCATAGAGTCACTTTTAAAGATTTCATGTTTTCAAAATTTGTTTATTCAACCACTCTGATATAATCTGTTAAACTTCATCAAGGCAGATCTAACAGAAAAGCACCGCTTAAATTTTCAAATAATAGCAGTTTTTTTAGCCTACATGATATTTTACAAGTTTGTTCATAAATATTGTGTGAGATCAAACTAAACTCTGTTTCGTTTTTCAGTCGTTTGTGATAACATGGAGTGCAGAAAATTTGAAATAAGTAGTTCTATTGATCGAAGATAATTTTTTTATCGAACTAATCGTTTGCATTTCAATCTACAGAAGAATTTTGGTGCTCTGAGAGGTTAGTGCGAACCATTAAAAGTGCGTTAAAGAGAAAGGCATTATCTGTTCTTTTACCCGAAGAAAGGCCATTGTGTTTCAGAAGGCATAGTGCAGCAAGTAAACGTGAGTAAAGAACTGGCTGGTAAGAAGGAGTGTAAAAGTGTTCGGGAGGGAACATCTCGTATCCTCAAGCAAAATCGATTAGTGGCATTTGGCAGTCAGATTTGCTAATGCTCAACCCATTCATTGAATCCGCAGAATGCATTCGGCAGCTCCAACAGCCGATGCCACTGTTCTTATGAAGAGTATTGCGAGCTCAGAAAAGGGTACCATTTTTAATCTGATTTTGAAAAACCTTAAAAATTCAACACGTACTGCAAAAACAAAACGCAGCATGAATTAATTTTTTATAGGGGAGGGTGGGGCAATTCAGACCGGGAGGGTAAACCCGACCGTCAATTTTTTTTCGCACCGGCAGTACATGGAAAAATCTCAACCTTATTATCTGACACGTTATGCGGCACCACTACTTCGACAAATATATACATTGACTTCAGTCGACTTTGAGGTGCGCCACGGCGTAGTTTACTTTTCAGTGCCTACAATAATAGGAATTGCGCACAAGAAAAACGCGGTAAAAGCTTCCAATTTTGAGGCTAACAAAAACAGGTATGTGCTATAAGAAGCTTACAGACTCTGTTTAAGCAATTCAAAAAATAAATTGAATCAAATTTGTATTTGTTTTATGGCGAACACCATAATGCGTAGAAAAGGTAGTGTGGGGCTATTCAGACCGTCAACATTCGGGGTAATTCAGACCACCTTGTTTCGCATATATTTTCACACATAATTAATCTTTTACCAGTAAATATTATTAGTAATGCAAAAATTGGAATTCAGGTTGCAATGGTCCGCAAGACAAATTTTCATATTTTTATACATCATTTATCTTAAATCTAAAGTTAGAAGGATAGAGCCAATTACTAGTGGCCGTCTCGAGATGAATTTTTACATATTAATAATGAAATTTTAATTTTGTTGATGGAATTAATAGATTATTTTCTATGGAACCTGATTTAGTTGGTTAAATTACAATAAAATTGCATTAAATTTGAGGTGGTCTGAATTGCCCCACACCCCGGTCTGAATTACCCCACGTGCTTGATTTTTTTTAAACATGAGTTTTAGCAGATCGACGTTAAAATTCGAAATTTCCTTTAGCGATTTATTTATTTTTGACCACAAGTGTTGCCAATAAAAAATTCCTTCAAGTACTGTCGTTAAAATAACGTTTTTCTGACTTTTTCAATATTTATTTTTAAATTTGCTTAGGTAGGTCTGAATTGCCCCACCCTCCCCTATATATTTTATTTATAGTGGCATTTATTAATTAGATGTGAAATATGAAATGGCATTTTTATTTATAGCTAGCTGACCCGGCAAACCTCGTACCGTAAGTTTGTACGTTTTTTAACCCGATGCAGCCAAAAATAACAGATTGAAAAAAAGGAAATCTGTAGACCAGTTCTTAAGTAAAATCGTGACATACTCGTTCCAATTCATTTTTTTTAGAAAGATAGATAGAAAGCTTGATGATTCGATTGACAGAAAAATGAATCCTAGCATGAATATCTGTTTAGAAAAATAATCACAAATAAACCGTAGGATGGCAACACTGAAGATTTTTCTCTAATTGTCTGATTTCACTGAATACAGCTGCGGAATCCAAATTGGAGTCTGGCAATAAATAGTTGATAGCACAATCACCTATTGTGATTGTTGTTAGACTCATTTTCAGAAAACACTTTGTATATATTTACACTATTTTTTAATTTTTGTTCATTGAATTTAAAACATGATATGTTTAAAAGTGAATATCTCCATGACGGAGCAAACTGTTTTTTTGTTTGATAAGTGTTTCTTATGTAAAAAAGTCTGCTGAACACATTGAAGCCATAAAAATTGAAAAAAGTGGGGGCATTTTGTGAAAAACGCAATTTGATATTTCAACCACATAAATAAAAATGTTGGCAACACTTTAAAAAAATATAAAAAATATTTCAATTTGGTAGCAAATTTGATTTCCTTTAAGAAAAGTATCTAACATTGTTTGTAGCTCTTTTATTCATTGAGATATTCAATAAACAAAATATAAACTTTTCAAATATCTCAAAAAAAATGGGGGCAGCTCATGGGCCGAGGGGTTCACCGATTGGTCTAAGACTTTGGATTTTTGATTAATAGCCTAGAACAAGTATATCAGCCAATTTTGGTTCGAATCGCAGAGGGTCGATGCATATCTCCGGTCACTTGATATGGAATGACCCATATAACAAATTAAGATATCATAAAAGACATTAATGCTTGGGAAACATGGAATTTGAAGACACAAATTCAATTATTAGACAATGTATAAAGTGGTTACAGTACACAGATAAAAAGAAACATTGAATTTTCTTCGTTATCTAATGCACATAAAGGGAATGTCAAATTTGGCAGAGAATAAGGGGATAATTAATTTAAGTTTAAGCCAAATAACGCCTGAATCAAGGTTGCTGTATAAAAGATTGCAATCATTGCCGTATGGCACATGAAAGATTTCGATGTTAACGCCTCCTTTGGTTTGGAATTAAACGAGGGGAAATTTTAAACGCCTGTTGAATTAATTATTTTTTTCTGTGTACGTCAATACGAGAACATAATATTCGAATGTGAGTAGTTCTCTGTCAAACCAGGCCGCAATTGAGGTCTTTTGAAATTGAATTTTCTTTTGTGCTTGATTGATAGAAAGTGGTGTAAAAATGAGTATGGCACTTTCTTCAACTTGAATTGACTGACCACTCACTCGCCAGGGTTTATTATACAGTTTTGTAAGAAGCTCGATATTGCGTAATTTAGAACCTACTTATCATGTCATATCTCTTAAATTTGCGTTAAAACGTCTTGTGAATAACATGTTTCTAGAAAGAAAACAGTAGGGCTGAGATTTGATACGACAATATAACTTGACCACAAATTTGGATTTATCCGCCATTTTAAATTTTATCTGAGGAACGTATTTTTCACCATGTTTGCAAACACCGATTTTAATGTTGTTGTTAAGGTGAATCGCTGCTCCATGTATTTTTTCCTATCTTTTATCTCGCTCTCGCAAACTTACCTTGCTATTTCCATTGGCGGAACTAGACAATTAGTCTGGAGGGGGCCTGGAGGGGGCCTACCCGAAGATTTTTTTCGATTATAGAAATATTGAGAAGAGCTAAGAAAGTAGCGTAATTGTTGGGGACAGATTATTTTAATTGATGAATCAAAACAATTTTAATCGAATAATTAGGTCTATTCTGCGCCTCGATGAGTCGAGATGTCTTAAAAGACTCGAGTGTGGTGAATATAACCCTCGTATTATTCCGTGTGGATCAAATTAAGAATGAACTCACACGAGGTTACTCTAGTCACCTTACTCGTAACCTGTAACCTGTACACCTTCTCTTAATGCATCTCCACTAACCGAGGCACAGAATAGACCTGACTCTATATAGGTCAAGTTTGAACTGAATATATTAAAACTTCAAAGAACAACATTGAGTCAATGGACATTTTAAATTTATATTAAAATTTAGATTGATTTGGATAACGCGTTTAAAATCTTCAAAATTTTGTCGGTAGATACTCATCCTTTCACAATTTCCTTCTAGCTTCTTAACGTTTTCTCTATAATGTTGCTATTGCTCTTCAATTACCTTTAAACGTTTTTCGTGTACATTTCTAGATGACAACGATTGCTTGTGAAGTAAATATTTTACGAAGTATTCCTTTATGCAATGTAGTATCGTCATGAGCTTTTATTTTCTCGCCTAGTTTTCTCCAATTATTGAAAATAGTGCAAATAAATTTTTCATTTTGTTTTCGCAAAGCCTTTGCTATAAAAAAGCAGCAAACATAGCAGAACACTTTATCATTGCTACGACTGTATTCCAACGTAGATGAGAACGACCGTTTTCCGATGAAGCTGATGGAGTTGCTAGTTGAGGACACTAGCGTTGCTTTCAATTGTTCCGGAATTATCAACGTTAGATGATTGGAATCTAAATTTGGTGTTCTGAAAGAACAGTGAAGATGTAAATATGTTGTCAATATAATATCGGTCCTTTGGTTTTTGTATGACAAGTGATATTTTCAAATTGAGTGCTTTGATATGCAGCTAATAGCTTAAAGTTGCTCCTTATAAAAAACCCTGAAAATATCTAGGGTATGATGTTGTCCTTAATACCCGTGGTCAGGGTTCCAATATATTTTTACAAAATAACCATATTAAAATGATCTAAAAATGGAAAAAACCTGAAACCTGGTTCCACGATTATGCTTTCTTGAAAAAAAACAAATATCTAGAAGTATTAGGATATACCTACCTATCTCTTAATTTTTTCATATTTTATTTTGTCTGTTTGTCAAGGATTGTACGGAGCTCTGTAAATAGATGAAGTGAAAATGCACCTTTCTCAACACAGCAATTTTACTCGAATTATACTAACTGAATTTATCTGTAGTCAAAGTATCACTGAATAAAAAACAGGTAACAGTAACAGTAGTTAAAAAACAGTGGGTAACATCCACACCTCTCATGCCAAAGTCACTGAGTTCAAATCTCACCCTGACAAAGTTACGAAACATACCCAAAAGTTATTTGAGCGACTACGACGGAGATGAACCAGCCCAGGGCTGAAAATCTTGATAATAAAGGAATTAAAAAAAACAGTAATTTAAAAAATTCAGAGATTATTTTTCGGTTTCTACAGAATGTGGATATTTTAAAGCCATTCAATGGAATTCAATTTAAGTTTCTTATTGAATAACTCTCTTGAAAGATCTGTAATCAAATCATCAACCAAGTTTGTTTTAAAGTGGAATACTATGAACAATACAATGAAAATTTATAAGTTATATCGAGTTAAATTTCTGAGGAGAGTTAAAAACTTTGAAGGAGATTTCCGAGGTTTATTTCATCAAAACCTATTGAGAACTTCTGGCAGTTCGAAAGAAATATTTGAGGTTAAACTTAAGATTTTGTTTGACATTGATAGTATTCTAGGGCATCGAAATTCCATGGAAATTTTTCGAAATTTTATGAAGGTATAGCAAAAGAGATTAACAACTACAGTATAGAGAAAATAAAAAATGCACCTTTTGAATTTTTAAATTTTTAAGTACAGTCTATCATAATTGCATCAGATTTGATTTGTTAGAAGGTTTGGCCAAAATTAGTTTTTAAATAATTTTAAAATTGAAAAGTTAAACAAGAATGAGTTCTTTGGCAAAATATTTCATGCTTTTGAAATAAACTCATTTTGAAAAGAAAATAAATGGTTATAAAATTTTCAAACATTGGTAGCAACAAAGTTTTCAAATATGTGGTAATTCTATAGACATATAATCTCTCAAAGACACAGTTTGAAATTCAGGTTACTTCATTGTCTGGACATAGAGAGTATCAAATATGACTGTTTTGTAAGTGAAAAACTGTAGATGTATTGATTATACGGCCATACCACTATTTACTAGGAACTATTTCAGCCAAAAATAGAACCTTTGGATTGAAAATCAAATCTTTAAAGAAATCTAAGTATAAATGTTCGACAACAGTTATAATATATGCGAAGTGAATTTTGATAAAATCTGATAGTACAGACCATGATGCAATCTATATCGACTACTACTGTACTGAAGCCAACCCCAATAAATGTTATGATTTCAGAAATTTACCTGATTACATGTTTACCTTACTTCTAACCCAAGTAACAAATTCAATTTTAAGGTACACTTGAAGAAGTTTTCAAGACTCATTTGATGAAACCACGCATAAAACTAGATATCCCAACAAACATCGGTGCTGAATTAGAACTTGTTCATACAGAATTTGGAGCAGCTTATTCAGCAATTTAGAAGAAACAGCTGAATAGCTTCTCCAAATATGATTGAACCAGCTCTTAATCCAACACTGATGTTTGTTGGGATTCTACATAACATCGATAAAAACAGCCATAAAACCCTCTTAAGTTCCAAAAGGCCCATACTACAGGAGGTTCTCAAGAATATTTCCCAAGGTTCGCTTAAAACTCTGATAGTTTTATCGGTGCATACTTGTAATGATTATTCAAGACATACTTATAACTCATGATAAAACTACCACAGTTTTGATAGTTTTATAATTTTCCTTTAAGAATACTTCCAGTCTGTCACAAATATGCTTCGAAGGTTCCATTTTTTCGATCTGTTCTGCTGAATGGGGACTTTTTTTGTTTATAGTTGAGTAGAAGCTACTATATTTCTCTCCAAAGTGGATATGTATGTAAATTAATTGTCAAGGTGACCATAAATGCATTCGTTTTTTGGCCTGCGTTTGATGAATTTTTTCATGCGACATTCAGTTTATTGGTGTTTCATAACATAAAGTTCGAAAATTTTAATGCGCCTCTGAATTATTGTTAGAACACTGACTTATTTAAAAATAAAACAAATAGTAGAAAATTCAACTATTAGGTGAGAGGAGCGCTGATAAATTGTTAGATCTTGAATAAATTGTGTCTACAATCCATTTTATGTTTCAAAATGTATTTTAAACAGCATTGTTTGTTCGTACCATTAGAAAAATGAGAGTTTGTTAGCAATACTTATGAAATGGCACCATTCCTTGGGAATCCAGAATAGCCACGCTTGCCATTTTTCAATGGTTTTATCGAAAACTATCATAAAACGCAAATAAAACTTATATTGTTTGACCAAGACTAACAGATTTTTTGAGGAGCGCGATAAGTTCATATTTATTTTTTCTGTTCTGGAAAAGATAAGTTTCGCTTGAATAAAACTTGTTTGAATTGCTAAAGGTAAACAATTCTTACATAATATAGCCATAAGATCAGTGTGAAAAAGGCACACTCATAAACAAAGAAAATGTGAACGTGCAAATCAAAAGTGCCTTTGCATATTTGTTTTTCTTAGTCATAATTACAGCTTATAATTTATTGTTTTTATTCACCAGCGAAGTCGATAAAAAAAATTAACTTGAATATGCTAACAATGGTTTTGAAGTCAAACTTTTATCAGGTTTTATGAAAGTACAGAAACGATGTCTTGAGAGGGAATCCAAGTATCTTATAAAAATTACTTATAAGGTGAATTGTATACTTATAAATGATGTAGTTTTATGGAGGTTTCTTCATGGTCTTCAATCAACAAAACCAATAAACCAATTTGCATTTGAATTTGTTACTTGGGGAAGCTACATTTTCGAAAATATTATCGTTAATTAATAAAACTTCTATGTCCATATTTTGCTTATGGACATTCGTTAGCTTCGAAACTTTTAATCAATGTGGGAGTCTATACCTATTAAATTGTTCGTACAAGAGAAAATAATACCGTGACACTTAAATGCGCTGATAAACAAAACTCATTATTGTAAACCTTTACACAGAAAAGTGTTTCAAATCTTAGTTTCAACATAACAGGCTTTACATTTGAACTGTCGTTATTATTTTAGTTATGAGTTTAGGAGGTTTTAATATTAATAGAATTGAATTATTAGAAATTTAGAATTGCTTAGGGCACTAGGCGTTGGGGCTTTTTTTGCTAGCATTTGACAGCAAACGCATTTTAAAAAAAATTAAGAGTGTAGTATACCAACGATTGCTTACACAAACATGCTGATAAGAAGATCTGCATGCACGACATCTTTACCGGGTTTCTCTGCATGAGGTTGTTGAGCAAACAACGACGAGAAAAACCACTACTGCAAATACTGGTAAAAATGAGAAGTTGTGTTTTCAAAAACCTCTAATTGGAATTTGGTTTCCACTGCTCACGTGGTCTTTAGGGAGCGTGTAAAAACGAGGATTTCACATCGCAAGAACCATAATGTGCCTTTTGACGGTATTTGAGCACTGATCAAGCACGCTTTGTTTCGAAATACTGCTTAACAAAGCTCCTATGCTTAATTTCAACTAATTCTATTCAATTACATAACTCAATGAGCGCTTTATGACCTATCGATACTTTCTCTTCACATCTTTGGTTCTAGCAAATGGATGTCATGTTGATATATCGGAATTTTACGGATCTAATGGTCGTTAACAATGGTTTTCTTGATATATGTATCGAATTTTTATCCTATAAGGTACAATGGGATATAAGAAAAGTGGGGAAGAGGGTAATATGTGCACTTTACCCTTCAGTAATAGTTACTCGTTCAAACAATTTCTGGAAAAGCAAAGTACAGCAAGAAAAACTACAATTGTTGAAATTGCTAGAATAGTGTTTCATATTTCAAATTAGAAATATATTAGAAAAAACTTGGGGCCTACAAATCCTAAATTGCCTCTGAAATTTCCTCTAGTAGTTACGCCAAATGGCTAATGTTAGATGTCTCGATCGTTAGTGTCGAACATAGAATCGAACTCTATCAGATTGCTCACAGCAAGTACATACAAACTGATGTGGACGTTAAATTTTCAATATCTTGTACAGGTTCTGAGTTATATCAATTTAAATGTTGAAGAAGTGGCTGTCGTCAAGAACGCTTCAGCATATGCCTTTAACCACCATCATCAGTTACAAATGGAAATAGATACAGTGAGCATTGACTTAATCCCATTGAGTAATAGCTAATGTTCTGAAGTATTGTGTCAGCAACATATGACGCAATATCAAACAGGTAGGCTGGAGCCGTCCTGTCGGCATCCCGACCCGGTCTTCTTCTGTAGTGCATTTCAAGTTTATTGCTTTCATTAAATTAGCTTATTGCTTGCTCTCAACTTAGATGCACTTCCACAGCGATAACTGAGAGCTTTTGATGCCAGGTACCATTTTTGCATTAGTATGATTGTGTGGCAAGTACAATTACATACAGTCAGGGAGCTTCAGAAATTTTCGTTAACGAAAAATTCCTAGACCAGACCGGGAATCGAACTCCAGCCAATTCTCCAGCATGGTATTGCTTTATAGCTGCGCCTTTACTGACTGAGCTAAGGGAGAGTGACCCGGGCAGGACTGAATAACTCGA
>JASCZW010017896.1:0-16336 GCA_034211315.2 Aedes japonicus
AGTCGGATATAAAGATTGGACTCGGAAAAAATGCGACACTTTGTTTTGGGTGTAACTTTTTAAAAGTAAAAATAAATGAAATTTTAGGTAATACTAGTTTAGAGTACATTAATTGTTATGTTATGTATTCTCCGTGCGAGGAGTAACGATTATGATGTAGAAGGAGATGTTCGCTCATCACCATGAGGCACCAAGAGTGAACAACAATGTTTTTGGCTAGAATGAAAGATGTGAAGAGAAAGTGTTGAAAGGTCCGTCAGAGTGCGGCAGGTAGGAAAATTAACAGATGTTTTTGAAAGTTGAGCGAAAGGGCATGTATCCAATGGTACTCGAACCATGGACGTCAATCTTTGCCTAACATCCCACTGCGGGGTAGGTTGTAGCGACGGAACAAACGCATGGAAAGACGCCCATCTGTTAATTTTCCTACCTGCCGCACTCTGACGGACCTTTCAACACTTTCTCTTCACATCTTTCATTCTAGCCAAAAACATTGTTGTTCACTCTTGGTGCCTCATGGTGATGAGCGAACATCTCCTTCTACATAGTTTAGAGTGTTATGTTTATGTGTGCAAAATTGTATCGCGATCTGTCAAGTAGTTTTCAAGATGCATTCGAAACAAGAAGAGCTACGCCAGCAAATCTGGGGCGCGGTGATCGATAATCCTGGTCAGTCGCACAGATGGATAGGAAAAAGGCTTGGAATCCACCATTCCACCGTGTCGCGTGTTGTAAAGATGTTCCAGGAGACGAAGACCATTGAGCGGCGCGCTGGAAGCGGCCGAAAACCGAAAACGGAATACCCAGAGAAGGCGCGGAAGATAAGGCAGTACTTTAAGAATAACTCGAACCTTTCCACCCGAGATGTGGCCAAAAAGGTCAATTCGTCGAAGTGGTTCGTCCAGCAGACCATGAAGCGGACTGGGCAACGTGTTTTCAAGGCCAGGAAGGCTCCAAACCGGACTGACAAGCAAAACACGGTGGCCAAATTGCGTGCGCGAAAGCTGTACCGTGAGTGGCTGGTCCTGCCAGGCTGTCTCGTCATGGACGACGAGACATATATCAAGGCGGACACCAAACAAATTCCCGGCCTCGAGTTTTATGTCGGTACGTCACGAGGTTCCAGAAAAGTTCCGGAAGAGAAAGATGGACAAATTCGCGAAGAAGTACCTGTTGTGGCAGGCGATCAGCGAGTGCGGACGGTACAGCAAGCCGTTCGTTACAACCCGCACCATAAACGGGCAGATTTATCGAGAGGAATGCTTGCAGAAGCGCTTGCTGCCCTTCCTCCGCTCTCACCGTGGTCCCATGCTGTTCTGGCCGGATCTCGCTTCGTGCTATTACGCCAAGCCTGTGATGGATTGGTCCCGGAGGAGGCGAACCCGTCACATACACCAGAACTTCGTCCGATCGAAAATATTTGAGCGATAATGAAGAAGAAGTTGAAGAAAAGCGGAAAAACATTCAAAACCGATGAAGCTTTGAAGAAAAACTGGGAGAAATTGTGTAAGGAAGAAGGAAAAAGTCTCGCCCAAGATCTCATGAGCAGTGTTAAGAGAAATGTACGAGCATTCAGCTTGGGGGAGGAAATTCAATAAGTAAATTATGCCAAAACATAGCATATGTAGTTATTCAATCCTGAAAATTTGAGAAGTATTCGATTTAAAATGAATTTTTGGTGATCATTTTTGTGTGTCATTTTTTCGAGTCCAGTCTTTAATAGTGACATTTATGTTTTAGGTAAATCATAGAGAAATTAAATTTTTGACTTATTACGATGGGTCATTTTCCATCGTACTATACCACAAACAACTTCAGATAACATCGTAAGAGTCTTCAGATGAAATCGTTTGAATTTTGATGCTCATATCCTAGTTTGAACCTTGAGCAACGTTGTTCAGTAGGCCAGGGACATTCGACAGGTTGAGAGTATGGTTCAAAATGTAAAGGGCTTTTGGAAGATGGAGAATGTGATTCGTAATTCGTTCACTACGTGGCACTAGTGCGCTTGAAAAATAGACTTTATATCGTGATCCCGACCAACTAGAAAAATCGTACCTTTTCGAAAGTTGTTCATAAAGTCAAGAATTTTTGGAAGATGGAAAGTATGGTTCGGAGTGCATTCACTATGTGATGCTAAGAGGCATGGCAAAGAGAGAACTTTTGATCGGGTTGATATAATGATCTCTACTAACTAGATAGCTTAAACCTTGAGCAACGTTGTTCAGTTGGCCAGGGACTTTCGACAGGTTGAGAGTGTGGATCAAAATTCGGTAACTACGTGCCAATGCCATGGAAAAAAGGAATTTTCGAACGTGCTTATGTACTGTTCCGATAATTATAAATGCACTAATCACTAACTGTCAATTCAAAATGCATACAGTATTAGCTTAGCTTAGCTTAGCTTAGCTTTAGCTTGACTGACTGCACGTATCTATGGTTGCTACTCCGTGATTGATCAGAATCAGTGAAATTGCACAATGAATCAACCGAATGGGGCTGGGAGTAACCGACCATTCTCACTATACACATTTCAGTGACTCAATTTCTTTAATAATCAATAACGGCGCCGGCCACGTCCTTGCAATCAGGTGGGAATAGGGAAGGAAAGTTAGTGTGACCTTTGCTGATTAGGGACCGTGTTTACCTCTGCATCCCCATAAAGGTCACAGGAAGAAGGGTTTTCTATGTTAGTAAGGTAGGGCTCGATGGATCAGGATTCACCTTGATAAGTGATGTGATCATATATATAATTCATAATAAGATTAAACAATATTTGAAGTAGGTTTGAAATAACGTGGTACAAGGACAAAATGGACAACAATTACCTGTCCTGCTCCGCGTTTCTGAGAGCACTTACCACCTCTCAATTGCCTGAAAATCCTTAGCGGGGTCTGATTGGTTGGCGTTCTGCATCCACCAAGATATCCGGGTTATTTAAGGACATACACGACCGAGTCCTTTTCCTATATAAATTCTAGGTTAGAATAATTTTCACTTCAAGTGTTTGGAACTAAATATCACAGCTATACCGAAACAAAAAGAGTTCAAACTGCTAACCAAAGTATGCTCCAAAAGAGCAAGCATTTGCTGAAAATATCATGCACGAAGTATTAATAATATTTGAGATTTGTGCTCAGCAAATCGCGAAGTGAGAGGGATTCGGTCGTGTATGTCCTTAAATGATGCCCATCTAGACCCGCTATGCTTGCCTCATATGGCGTTGCTCGTAGTCATCGGGGGAAGAGTACAAAAGAATACGACAGAAGAGAAAAGAGAGAAGGCATTAGTAATTTACAGCTCTCGATGCGCATGTAAGATATTCATGGTGATATTCTCACTGCGGCCGTCCAAAATGGTTCGACGGACGCTTATGAGAAAAAAAGCTGTCTTTTTTATCAGACAAATTAAGTCTGGTAGTTAGATCATGTCTGCTCCGTTGCTCCTAGAGCAATTTTAGAATATCTCGTATTTTATATCCACTTCGAGGTTATTTTCACTAACAACAAGCCCTGGATACTAACTCTGCTATGATCAAATGGATTATGGTTTTATATACATACGTATTAAATATTGAAAACACAGTTCTACCTCTTTGTCTCTTCACCGAAAGAAATGTAATTCTAAACATCAATTTTACTCCGAAGTGCTGTGCAAGTAACCATAGATGGTTATTCCGAGAGTCGAAGTGACGCCCGCAACCCGGTGAAGCGAGAAAAGTCACCTGCAGTGACGTGACTCTTCATTTGATTTACCCAGAAGAGTCACGTCACTGCAGGTGACAAACGTAACCCAACTCTCGGAATAAATCTCAGAGAACTGACCACTCCATGTGACAAGATATTTTGATGCCAGTATATAATTTAAACAGGATTTAACATTTTAGTCGTTTGTGTGATTTTGAATGTTGAGATGGACACTGCTTAATTTTCCCTCTAGCAGATAACCCTTTACTGTGGTGTGTGTGTGTGTGTGTGTGTGTGTGTGTGTGTGTGTGTGTGTGTGTGTGTGTGTGTGTGTGTGTGTGTGTGTGTCATCCTCTATCCCTCACCCAACCGGGGGCGTTGGGCGAGTAGAACTGCGAATAATTTGATCAATCATATGCTCTGCAATGGTGCCCTTTTTGTTATGGAGGCCAATACAATAAAAAGGAGAACTTTTGAGGCAAGACAAGTTATCCTCAAAGTTTTTGGGGATATGGGAGGTACTGGGAGTCCACAACAGGTACAGCAAAACATTACATAGACGCCCTTATTCACACTTACAACTCAGGAATAGAAGGTCAAGAAGAGCCACCGTCACCAACTAAAGCTTAAACCGGGTACCTGGGAAACCCACAATACCCGCGGCAATAGCCAGCGGACGATACCCTGGTCATATTTAGTAAAAGTGATTATATATATAATTCATAATAAGATTTAACTATAATTGATGTAGGTTCAAAATAAAAGGGTGAAGTGAGAACCGTTATGAAACCCATAATATATAGAAACGATCTCACCCAATCAGCATCAAATTCCAGGACGTCATATCGATCCACGCAGAAGTTGATCAGTTTTTGAGCTTGTCATGTCGGAATGACTACAGGCGATGTTTCTTACTGGCTGCTAAATCGGAGCTTTCCATCTGGCCGAAAATGTCCAATGAAGCCCCACTTTTGAATGACACTGAGAACCGTCTTCTTCTCTACTGGCTGTAAGCTCAACTCCAACTGCCTGCAGCCACTCGATCCGGTAGCAGCACTTACACTTCCGTTCGACGATGAAATCCGCATAGCCTTCCTAGCGAACGGCGACATGCGCGCACACTTCCACTTCCCTACGGTATCGGTAAACTTTTCACACTGCCGTAGCTTCTCCTTATGGCTTCTGCTAATTTTTTCATTTGAGACCATACTCGTGAAGGAAGTGAACGAAAAAACAAAGAAGGGGCTGAGAACGGTCCCAAAACTCCTGGCTTACTGCCGTACAACCGGTCGTCGAGACGTGAATAATTCCGGTGAGACCGAAACAGTGCACTTGAATTTGGAGAACATTGTCAAATGCTAGCTACCGTATTGTCTTTCTCCGGGTGGCGTAACGCCACAAAATCTAAACAAACTACAGCATACGCAACGACACACAAGTTTATAAAACAATGCGATTTTTTTCACTATTCTGTTCCCACGACGCACAGCGACTTTTTTTTTTTTTGATAAGTCAGTTTACATCACTTATTATCTTCACTAAACTTTAGCAGAAACCAACGGAAAAAATGACAGCGAAAAGAGAAAACACGTCCACCCATTGCTGGTGCCTACTTCGATTTTATCCAGTGGATGATATGACACTCAACATAAATTAATCAGTAGATATAGAGAGATCAGCAGATAACCCTTTACTGTGGTTACACAAAATAACTATCCTATAAAGTACTTATATGAATGCCTCCTCGGTACGGTGATCTGGTTCGGAACGGCAAATCATCAAAATCTATCTTCTTCTGAATATTAACTAGTCCGTCCTAGCAGTCGCTTGGATGCAGTTTTTCTCCAAAGACACATTCAACGTTGGCCTCTTCTTCGTTGTTTCTCGCACAATTGTCACCGGATAAACATAATACTTAAAAATGGGATGATTAGCACAAGTATCACAAATTCCAAAAACCAGAGAAAAACTTGACAGCAAACGAAAACCCAACCGTCTCCGGCGAGCGCTTGCTGCGATCAATTCAAAATGCACAGTATTCAACCAAAACCAACGTTTGGCTACGTCTTGTTGTTTACATCCAAATTAAACTGATGCCGTCATTTTTTTTTTAATTTTCGCACGTAAGTTTGAAAATGCGTGGTCTTTTTCCCGATCAAAGAAAACAAATTGTGCACAAACAGTGGACGGTCTGTAGTCTTTAGATGAGAAAACTGGCTAAGGTAGAAGTTGTGAGCGTCGGAGCAGTTCAAACCGCATTAAGGAAGTATTAACAACAGTGCTCTTTCGTAAATTCCCCGAGACGGGGTAGAAAATCCGGTCCCGATGACCCTACGAGCAACAGAAAGGTAAGAGACTATTTCAAGCGCCAGCCTTCAGCATTAGTCCGAGAGAATGGGCCTGCAGACTCATTCGAAGCAGAAACAGCCAAAACGAAGCACCAAACAGGCTGAATCTGTGAAACCTAGGACAAACTAGTAACCAAAAAATCAAGGTGTGCTATCATGGATGATGAAACCTACATAAAACTCGATTATAAAACTCTGTCGGGACCACAGTTTCATACCTCGCCGAAGGAAAAGGATGTTTTTTTTCGGATCAGTGAAAGCCATTTACACCGAATAATTTGGCAAGAAGGTAATGGCGTGGCAGGCCATATGCGGATGTGGAAAAATATCTCGTCCATTCATTATGAAAGAAACAATTAAAGGTCAAATCTAAGTGAATGAGTGTCTGCAAAAAAGGTTGCTACATTTGATCAAACAGCATAACAAACAATCTTTTGGCCTGATTGTGCCACCTGCCATAACTCTAAATATGCACTAGAGATGTACAACAGAAGATGAATCCACCCTGTTTGCCCAGAGATTCGCCGTATCGAAACTTTCTGAGCTTCGACGAAGGCGAAGCGGAGAAAACACATGAAACCAGCGGATAGTGTTGAAAATTTAAGAAAAATTGGACAAAACTGCGAAGAAGATTATGGGGCTAATTATAAACGTCAAGTCGACCGTTACTTTGCTTGACAGCTAAAGTTTGCTATTACAAATGTCGAGATTGAAGAAGTTTTGTCGAGTTGGTCGACTCAAACGACCGCTCAAAAATTAGTGATTGATCTGTCACATTTTGCGATTAAGATTTTGTTTTGATATGCATTTTCCCTAGGTTAGTGGTAATTGGCTGAACATTGCAAGAAACACACTCAACCATTTTTTTTGCGGGCTAATTAACAGACAACATTTTTTTTAAAGCAATAAAATATCTAATCCTATTAAAAATAAATGAAATTGCCATCGGTTCGAATGGCTTAGTTCTCTGATTAAAATTAATGTGAACATTATCAAAGGCTTTTGGGACGTGGGCCAGCAAAACTAATGTAAAGTAGAGGTTGAAAATTGACAAAGAGCTCGATTCACCTTGGGTCGGAATTACAAATATGGACATTTTATTTTGAATTCTATTACTTTTGTGATCTTAACATAGGCTCTCAAGCCCGTTCGGTGGCCGCACAGATACTCAGAACAACAGTAGAAGTGATGAGTCATTTCAGTACATTTAAACTTGGGATTTGGAAAGTTAAGTAGCTTATGAAATTTGTTCTAGATTTCTAAAAGTATAGAAAGAAACTACCCAGAATTTTGAGCACATGCTAGATAATTCAAAAGAAGACTTCCCACTTAAGGAAGATACTTTCTAGAAGTTCCGGAAGAGACTTCCTTAGAAACAAACTTCTCCGAAGGTCAGGCAGAATCTTCTCAAAAGTATAGGAAGCCCTTCTTAGTAGTACAAGTAGGATTACCCTAAAAAAATCAGGACCAAACATTCCCAAATTGCAATATCGTACTTCCCAGATATTCAGAAGGGAACTTCCCCAAAAATCAAGAGAGGACTTCCCAGAGCTTCAAAAAGATGTTCAGGCAAGAGGACTTCTTAGTAGTTTGGAATTATCCACAGCTTCTGGAACTCTTACCAGAAATTTAAGATGGAACTTTCCAGAATTTCTGGAAAAAACTTTCCCAAAGTTCAGGAAACAACATACCAGGGAGGGCGTTACCTACAATTTTTCAAAAAATCAAGAGCAAACGTCCACAAAGCTCAAGACGATACGTCCTAAAAGTTCAGGAGAGGATTTCTCTGAAGTTTAGGGATGGACTTCCTAAAACTGTTTAAAGGGTGTCCACGATGAAATTGCCACACACAAAATTGATTCGCAAAATTCGAATTTTCATCCGATTGCCATCAAATTTTCAGGGATTGAGAAATAACTATTAAACTTCATTTTACCATTTTACTCGTATTTTATTTACAGTCCATACGCAAATGCCCGCAACTTGGCCTTAACCCCGGCCATAAGATTCTGCACAACCTGTGAATCAACAGTTTTTTGCATGTAAACCCATACTTTCTTCAGTTCCTCGACTGTCTTCACTACCTTAGGTCGTTTAAGAAGGTGCTGCTTCATAATCGCCCAGTACTTCTCGATGGGGCGGAGCTCCGGAGTGTTGGGAGGGTTGAACATTTTCGGCACGAAATTGACCTTATTGCCCGCATACCACTTCAGCACGTCCTTGGAGTAGTGGCATCGAGGCCAACCGGCCAGAAGATTGTTGGGACGTTGTGGGCCTTCAGGAGAGGAAGCAGCCGCTTCTGGAGGCACTCTTTTATGTACACCTGTCCGTTCATCGTGTCCTGGGTCACGAAAGGTGCACTCCGCTTCCCGCACGTGCAGATGGCTTGTCAAACCAGGAATTTATTCGCAAATTTGGACATCTTCTGAGTGCGGACATGCTCCGGAACGCTGAACTTAACCTTGGCCGTGAAAAACAGGTTGCCGGGGATCTGTTTGAAGTCGGCCTTCACATATGTTTCGTCGTCCATGATGCAGCATTCAACTTTCGTCAGCATGTTGAGGTACAACTTCCTGGCACGGGTTTTGGCGGACTTGTTCTGCTTCTCGTCGCGATTAGGGGCCTTTTGTACCTTGAACGTTCGAAGCCCAGCCTTAGTTTTGGCCTTCTGGACAAAACTTCGGCTTAGGTGCAGCTTCTTAGCGGAGGCGTTCGGATTTCGGTTGAAGGCCCCAACTACGCGGTTGTGATTTTTGGTGTCGTACGGAATACTTTTTCCTTCACTTCTGGGCTTCCGATCGGTGGTCAACCGTTCCTCGAACCGCTTAATCACTCGCGACACCGTGGAATTCGCAATTCCCAACGTTTTAGCGATGGAACGATGCGAGAGATCCTTGTTCTCGTGATGAATGCGCAAGATCACGCACGAGCTGTTTTTTCGACTCCATTTCCGCGAGTTTTGATCACAGGACTTTAATACTTGCAGGATGTAAAAAATGCACTATGAACTAAATCCACCCAAATTTTCATTAAATTCTACGCAACGGTTAAAAAGTTAGAGCAATTTCATAGTGTGGCAATTTCATCGTGGACACCCTTTACCAGTAGTACATAACAGAACATTTCAAAATTTCAGAGAGAGGTTTTCTCGAAGTTCAGGAAGAAACCTCTCCAAAGAACTGAAAGAAACATTCCGGAAGCATAGGAGGTACTTTCTAGTAGTTTGAGCAAGAATTTCTCCTAAATTCAGGAACAACCTTCCCCGAAGTTCGGGAGAAAATTTCAAAAAAGTTCAGGACTTCTCAGAAGTCACGGATGAAACTTTCAACAAATTTAAGGGAGTTTTCCTGAAAATTCTGGAAAGGGCTTTTGCAATGTTTCTGTAAAATTTACCGCGGTGTTCAGGATGGGATTTAGTAAAAGTTTAGAAAGCATAAGCCTTAGGAAATAACTTCACTGGAAAGATTGTTAAATAAGGAATTTCTCAAAAAATTCAGGAGATTCCGTGAAGTTCCGAAGGAAACTTCCCGAATGTTGAGTTAGAGCTGCCCAGAAGTTCTAGAGAGCTTTCTAAAAGTTCAGAATCGAACATTCCAGAATTTTAGAATGAGACTTTCTCAACGTTCAGGAATTCCCAGAAGTTCAGTTCAATATTTCTCAGAATAACCGGAATTTTTTTCCAGAAGTATAGGCGATAGTACCCAGCAGTTCAAGTAGGAATTTCTCAAAAATTCAGAAACGAACTTCTCAGAAGTTCAGGAAGAAACATCCAGAAAATTTTAAGGAGAATTTCCAAAAAAATTCTGGAGAAAACTTTCCCTCAGTTTTTGACGAATAATCCACACAGCTAAGCATGGGACTTATCAGAAGTTTTCCTAAAGTATTGTTCGAGTGGTTCCTCTGAGAAACCAGTTTCAAAATTAGTAGGAAATGCAATTATTCAACGCGATCGGTGGTCTCCTCTAATGGGAGTGGCGCTCAAGCTATCGCGTTTATCTGTGATTCAGCACCCTTATCCTTCACGGTTACAGAGAGCACAGATGTTAAGGAATGTACTTTAGGATAGCCAACAGTGGTATCAGAATTCAAGCGGCAATCAAACATGTTGATCCGGAATGTTGTTGGAAAATCAAAGGTGTCGATCTGTTGTGTACAAAAAACCAAGAAACGGCATGAACTACATGCCCTAAAAGTGCAGAAGGCCCCAAAAGGGAATAAGGAGCAAAATGTAGCTTCTAATACCCGTGCCTGGAATCTTTACACGCAGTTGCTTACCAATCCGCATGGCATCATGATGGCCGACAAAACCTAAGTTAAGGTCAAGTTTTACGTTCCAGAAGATGTTTGGAAGAAAAAAATAGTCAAAATTTGCCACAAAATATGGCATGTGACTTGTGGTTTGCGGCGAAATCAGCGCTCTTTTTATCACTTCTGGAACAATGAATGGTTAAATATATTGTGTTTTAAAAATTTTACTCTTAATCGCTTAAGGGTTTCTACCAACAACCAATAGGAAACTAGTGGTTTTAAATTGACAAACTGTCTTAGAACCCTATTGGTCCCAAGCACACCATAGAGTACCCCATTATTTCGCTTTTTGGTACTAGAATGTTTGTTTTTGTTCTGACTCGTAGTGTTATTTAGACAGAATATTTTAGGGGAGTGTATGTTTTGGAGCTGATTCATTTAGTTTAGGACCGATGTGATGGTACTTCTTGAGCCAAAAACGATATCCATTTACTTTTTGGCTATCAAACCCCTCGTTCTTTTCTATTTTGCCCTGATCTTACCTCATGCCACTTTGCTAGGAGGAGATCGTAGTGTGCTGTGCTGCAGAAGAAGCACGAACAGATTTTTGCGCTGTCAATTTATGATCCCTATTATTTTTGTGTTTTATATATTTTATCAAATCTTCAATTTCGATCGCCGCGAGATGCAGATCTTCTGGAATTGATGTTGGAGAAATGACGTATGACAAATTCTACCTAACAGAATGCTCGTCGTAACGCTTGATATCAAGGACTTGTTTTTCATTCCGTATTATTTCTTTAGAGGACTTTCATCTTGAAATATAGAGTGAGAATTGGCCCAGTTCATTGAAGGTAGAGTGGATTTTGGGACTTGGGTTTGAACACAAGCCTTCTACTTAACCAATTTTAATTAAGGAATCAGTATTTTTTACAAGGACCTCAAGTGAAAAAGACGACTCAATGTCAACAATGGGAGTCACATGGGAACCTTCCTGTCAAAGAATGTAAACCAGCAGGTTTTTTTTTGTAGAAGGATCGCATCAATTTCCAAGATGCATTCTAATCCCAAGTATATTTCCAACTGCAGGGTGTTCCGATCAAAATTTGGTCAAACAGTAATGCGAGTCGATCAAAGTTTTCATTAATATGTCAAATTCTTTTTCTTTTTCAAGTTCAGTCAATACAGAATACAGTAGAAATGTTCAGCTAAGCGTCTCTTTTACCGAATGCGAATTACCAGGTCTTTCGTTTATCACCTGCCATAAAATTTTGTACAGTCGCAGAACCCCAGTTTGTCTTGAACTGTTTCTCGCTCACAACAGTTTTTTAAGTCTTCTTAAGGTTCCGCTTGACGATGGCCCAATATTGTTCGGCGTGTTGGGAGGGTTCTTGTCCTTGGGCACCACTTAAACATTGTTGGCAGCATTCCACTTCAATAGCATTAGCATTAGCATTGACGTTTGCACACCTCGTGGATGGAGCTACGATGAGGAATAATTCGTTGAAGACATTGCATGTCACCATGAAACGAAACCTAATTACGGTTACTGTTACGTTTCTTCACGCAATAATCTCCACGAAGACACTCCTCGATCGCTCACCTGGCCACGTCCATGCAACCGTTGGTGATAGGGAGGATTTGGTATCTACCTTAAGAAGACACGGGGAACCCACGTAGCCTTCAGTAGATATCAAAGGAAAAAGGAAATTAATAGTCGAAGAGAATAGATAAACAGAATGCCCTGTTTGGTGTACAGAACAAAAAAATATTCAAACATGGTCGTTGGGAGCATCTAGTCTAAGAAGGTTAAGTGATGCTTCATTTCTCTTCAAACGGTTGGGACTTTAGCATTAACTATAGTCCTAGCACCCTATGACTTATGGTTATAGCGCCATTACTCGCTCTCTGAAAAGAGAAGAATGTCTCCGAGATAAGCCTATCCACTTCCATTTAACATTACGCCAAACATATTGAGTGTCGTAGAACCACTTCTCTCTGCGTAGGCTTGGCAGTCGGTTGGAACATGAGCACTAATTCTTGTCTTAGCCTCTTATGGTTCCCTTAAAAAGAAATAGGACTCATCGCTACACACACACACACGCACACACACACACACACACACACACACACACACACACACACACACACACACACACACACACGCGTAGATATACGTTTGGGGCCGTACATGTCAGGCGCTGCTAAGGTTGATGTTTTAGGGCGGTGGGAGTGGACTAAGATTGCATTATACAACAATGTCTTTCCAAGTTCGTTTGGAGTAAATGAGGCCATCAGCTCATCAGAGTTATATAAAATTAGTTGTACTTATCTGTAAAAAGTCCAGTATCCATTACTGTCCTTGTCTTCTCACATTCATTTCATTTACTACGTTGTTGTAAATGCCCTTCTGCTGGTTACATGAAAAATTTCCTACTCTCAAGAACATCTTTAGCCAGAAATTTCATCACCGCAGCCGGAACCTGGCGAATACGATCCTGGTCCGGACGGTTCTTCTTCTTTCCTAATTGTAAAAGACACTCTTCTTTCTTCTTAACACTTCAATACACAATTTAAAACTCACTTCTCACAGTAATTTTTAATATTGGAAATTAAATTCGCGGAAACCAACGGAAAAAACTTGACAGCTTCTTGAAAAGCCAACCGACCGCGGCATTGTTGGCAGCATTCCACTTCATGCCCTTTTTTCCGTAATGGCAAGATGCCAAATCCGGCCAAAATAGATCGGAACAATTGTGTCACTTCAGGACAGGCAGTAGACGCTTTTTTAAGCACTCGCTTAAATATATTTCCTGGTAGACGGTTCCGGCCGCAATGTTAACGTTGCTCTTCAAACCCCAGGTACAGATGGCCTGCCACACCAGATATTTCTTCGCGAATTTTAACAGTTTAATGTGCTTGAACATATCTGCCACCTTTCTCCGTCTGGTTGCCGTATAAAATCCCTGTCCAGGAAGCTGTTTAAAGTAGGCAATGACATAAATTTCATCGTCCTGTACCACGCAATCAAACTTCGTCAGCATTTGTCGTCGTTGCGGCATCCGGTTTTCGATTTCCCCCCGATCCAGCTTTCCTGGCTGTCGACAAACGTTCACCGAACACTTTAAATGCGTTGGTAACAGTTGATTTAGCCACATTCAACAGTTGGTGTGAGAGTAGCTTGGATTTTCGACATTTTGATGCGATGCTTCTCTTCCTTTGACGACATTTTGGATAACTGAAGCGCTAATCTCAAAATCAAAATAGAGGCATGATGCTACACGCACACATCTTCCTTCAAAATGAGGGGTGTGCCAAATTTTTTAATGCACGATGAAAGGAAATGTGTCAAGTTTAAGTCGACCAAATTTTGATCGAAACACCCTTTATCAGGGCATCCTTTCTCTGGGCATACAGTCTCTAGTAGCAGCGGAAGTTTAACTTACGAACATTTCCTTCCCCTAATGGAAGGAGCTGCGAGGTAGTAGCCGGCATTATTATTAGCCGCATAAAGTAAGGAATCTTCAATACGTGTATTCATTGGGAATGGTTACACCAGGCTCCATTCGTTTGTTTATATGTGCGGGGTAGCTGGTCCCAGCCAGCCGTGGAGTGGTGACTGCAAGGTGTGCGCTCATCTGCGCTAAAGCCCAGGGGTGGAACACTCAGCACACTTTTCTCTTGTGATATTTTTTTTGAGAGTGTCAAAAACCGTTGCAATATTCTGAGAGTTCCCGTAATGTGCCGAAGGTGCCGATGCGTTGACAGCCCAAATTGTTATTCTCTGCTGAGTCTGGCAACCAGGCAATGTATATTGGCAAGGTTGCTGTTTTCATATTTCTATTAGCCCAACTGTTAAAAGTGTGCCTCAGTGCCTCAGAAGTGAAGGAAAAAGTATTCCGTACGACACCAAAAATCACAACCGCGTAGTTGTGGCCTTCAACCGAAATCCGGAACGCCTCCGCTAAGAAGCTGCACCTAAAGCCGAAGTTTTGTCCAGAAGGCCAAAACTAAGGCTGGGCTTCGAAACGTTCAAGGTACAAAAGGCCCCTAATCGCGACGAGAAGCAGAACAAGTCCGCCAAAACCCGTGCCAGGAAGTTGTACCTCAACATGCTGACGAAAAGTTGAATGCTGCATCATGGACGACGAAACATATGTGAAGGCCGACTTTCAAACAGATCCCCGGCAAACCCGTTTTTCGCGGCCAAGGTTGTTCAGCGTTCCGGAGCATGTGTCCGCACTCAGAAGATGTCCAAATTTGGCGAAGAAATTCCTGGTTTGGCAAGCCATCTTCACGTGCGGGAAGCGGAGTGCACCTTTCGTGACCCAGGACACGATGAACGGACAGGTGTACATAAAGAGTGCCTCAGTAGCGCTGCTTCCTCTCCCTGAAGGCCCACAACGTCCCAACAATCTTCTGGCCGGATTTGGCTTCATGCCACTACTCCAAGGACGTGTGTGAAGTGGTATGCGGACAATAAGGTCAATTTCGTGCCGAAAATGTTCAACCCTCCCAACACCCGAGCTCCGCCCCATCGAGAAGTACTGGGCGATTATGATGCAGCACCTTCTTAAACGACCTAAGGTAGTGAAGACAGTCGAGGAACTGAAGAAAGTATGGGTTTACATGCAAAAAACGGTTGATTCACAGGTTGTGCAGAATCTTATGGCCGGGGTTAAGGCCAAGTTGCGGGCATTTGCGTATGGACTGTAAATAAAATACGAGTAAAATGGTAAAATGAAGTTTAATAGTTATTTCTCAATCCCTGAAAATTTGATGGCAATCGGATGAAAACTCGAATTTTGCGAATCAATTTTGTGTGTGGCAATTTCATCGTGGACACCCTTTAAGCTTTTTCGCCAAGGAAAGCCCCCTGCTCCAACTCCTGAAGTTTATGAAGGTAGCATAAGTTCTCGGCATCCTCTTAAGTAGACATTTAATCAACACTTCCCTCCCATTCCTTGCTGATCATAAGGAACTGGCCAGGTGTTGAGTAAAGAGAATGGTGGATGAAGAGCATGTCACATCCAAGGCAGCTCTTCTGGCGCTTCCATCGTCTCTACAACAGCCAATCGAGGACAGTGTATGGTCGGAAAATGCTATGCTATGCTATGCTTTGTTATCTTATCTCATGCCACTATGCTACAAGTGATACGAAGCCAAATAGGGTAGGGAACGACTTCAGCTCCCCGGGAACCTATTCCAAGCACGGGCTTAATGAGCGTTGCAGGATAACGTTTACCCCGTGCTTGGAATAGGTTCCCGGGGAGCTGAAGTCGTTACCTACCCTATCTACTTTTAGTGTCAAAACACATGAATTATCCGAATTCACCGGACTTAACCCAATTGGAGTTTTTGAAGCTACCATGAAGAATGTAAGAATCGCAAATTAATCAAAAATGAACTATAATTGTAGAAAGTCTAAATGAAAGGAAAAGCTGCTGGACAATACAATGGGAAAAAAAGTCCCGCCATAGCGTGTTAGTTAATTTCTACAAGTTAAAAAAGAACCCGATTTTTGTGCACATTTTCGTGTGTTTCATTTCAGCGAATACACCCTTTAGGTCGCAACCAGTTTTCTGAATCATAAGATTTTACTTGATCGCTTGTATCCGGTTATATCCAAACCCGCAATATCAACTCGACTAAACTACAAATTCCAAAACTCAAAAAAGGCATCCCCCAAGGGACATGAATAAGCAATACTCACTGTCTGGTGCAGTTCCGCTCGTCCGACTGGTCATTGCAATCGTCATCGCCATCGCAAACCCACTCCTTCGGGACACACAGCTCATTTTGGCACATAAACTTCCCGTCGCTACAATCACGGCGGCTGGTATTGCAGTGAGTTTCATCCGTAAAATCGCCGCAGTCGTCCTCTCCGTCGCAAAGCCACTGTTTGGAAATGCAAATATGCGTCGTGGCACAAATGACGTGCGTTCCACTGGACTCGCAACTGTCCGTCAGTTGTTTGACCATTTCCAGCTGCATCTCTTCGCAGTTCTGTTCGTCTTCTGACAGGATACAATCGGCCTGTCCGTTGCAGTGCAG
>JASCZW010017897.1:0-16320 GCA_034211315.2 Aedes japonicus
GTAAGGAGAATAGGGAAGGGTGCACGTTAGTGATAATGCTTTAAATTGTTTTAAATTTCATGTTAATTTTCAAGCGATTGTTAGGGAGAAAGTCATACTGCAAACGAAGTGAAGGTGTATTAGTTGAATTGTATAATAATGTATTGTGGGCCTCTTGAACATACCTAAAAAAATACTGATAGATATAAAAGACAATAATGGACAATGCACAGTGGTTCAGAATGCAAATTTAGCTCGAAAAATACATTTTCAAATTTGAAGTTTTGGAGCAAAATTGTATTCTACAAAGTGGTCCATATTTTCTTAGAAATCGAAGATCTAACTCTTTTATTTGCTGAAATAAAGGCAAACATTATTCGGAAAATTCAGGATTCTTTTGCTGTTTGACCAAAGTAGCTAAACCGTTTTCAAAGGGTGACCACTCAATTTTTATTTTCAAATTCCCGGTTTTTTTCCCGGTTTTCTCGAACTAAATGTTAAGAATTTTCCGGGTTAAGGCGCGGATCATGTAGTAATGAACTAGAATAATGATTAGAAAACAATTACTCTAAGCAAACAATTTTGAACGAATTGAGTTCCAAAGCCTCATAAAATGATATTTTCAGTATAAACGTTGTTTATAATATAAAAATGACTACATTTTAGGACCCAACTATTTACAAATTCTGCTTTCAGATTTAGGCCTATGAAGCGAAAGAAAATAATTTAGATGATAGTCTGAAAACAGATGACAGTCTGAAAGTCAGTTTGTGTGTGTACCGCCAAATGATTTCTTTATAATTTTTTTAAGAAACTTTTCCCAAAGATTCTATGAAAAGTTCTCAGCCATTGCTTGAGAAATTCCTTCTGGCGTTTCTATAGGTATTCTTCAGGAGTTTGTAGCCATTCCTCCAGCGATTCTTTCAGCAGTTTCTTCTGGCAGTACATTGGCTGTTCTGTTAAACTTTCTTGTGATGACATTTATGGTGGAATCCCTTTACGTATGAAGTTTTGTGATTGTAAAGGAATCCCTGGAAGACACCTGAACAAACTAAAATTGCTGAAATAATTCTTGGAAAAAACGCTGATTTATTGAAGAAATTTAAGAAATTTTGTTTGCACTAGTTTCATAATCTCGTGTATTCAATTCTTCACGTTAAATATTCTGCAAGGGATTTTGTGGAATTATTTATAAGTTTTGTCTAGAATGTTTGCAAGGATTCTTAGATATAAATCTCTAAACATTTCTTCAAGTATTCCGCTGGAGCAGTGTTTTTTTTTTGAAGTTCCTCAATCGATTGCTCCACAAAATTCGACAGAGTTTCCTACAAGGATTTCTATAAAAATATTGTTCTTCTAATTTAGAAATATATTCATGCATTCATGCCGAATAGAAGAATGTTCTCAATATTTATTTTTGTTATTCAAAGCATAATATTTTGAAAGTGATTTTTGGTTATCTTTAATATCACATAGCCGAGCGAAAACCTATATATCGACATAGAATTTTCCTAAGGGCCAATGTCGCAAACGTAAACAATGGCTTCTTCCGCAAATTTCTTGAAAATGCAAACTCACTCAAGTAAACTACAACTTCTATTCTAAAGGGAACTCCGCTTCTGTACACTCTTCACGGTAATTCACTATAATTAAGTAAGCATTCTCGAGAAATTTGTGGTAGAAGCCATTGTTTATGATTGCGACCCAATGTCCCATTATGAAAACTCCGTTTCAATATATATTTTATAAGGCTTGTTGGCTGTCGATCAGATGGAGCATCGGTAATGATGGGTTCTGACCAATCCGTCAAAAAGCTGCTGAAACGTGTCAGTTCTCATTTGATAATTATCAAATGTACTTGCCACTTTTTGGTTCTTTGTGCAAGCTATACATGCAAGAAGCTGCCACTGGAACAGTTGATGCAAGATATTTATAGTTATGCAGCCTCAAATGATCCAAGGAATTCCAGATGATACAAAATATCTTGGATTTGAAGCATCGTTCTGCATCGATCTGCCACCAAATGGCTATCGTTCTAGTCAGTTTTCAACAGGAACTGCATCGTGTGTTGAACCCAAGAAGCTGTACACTTTGAAGTAGTTCAATTCAATTTCTAAACAATATTCGTACTTTTACGAAAAATATGAGATACAGGCCATCGAAGATCATGACTTGGAAACTTGGAAAAAACTGCTGTGTTTCAAACAAGCAGATGGGAAGCTGGCTTTTATCTTGCTTAGATTGTTCATTGCGAAGTTTCTACAATCTGAATAAGACCATCTAAATTCGAATGTTTGAAGCAACTTTCTTGCCAAGATTTTCTGCTGTTAAACACAGATTAAAAAGATTTTTGGTGAAAATTGAAAATGGGAACGAAAAATGTTGCGGCAACTCTGGTCGCTACAAACTTACAAGAATGATCCACACGCAAAAAAACCACAGTAGAAACTACCATTTCGAGGGTCAAATTGAGCGCAAACACCAACAATTTTCACCTGACTATAAATGCGTTTGATTTTACCATGCCTGCGATTGAAGTCAACCATAGTAGAGTTGGTATCAACATAAGGTCTGTCAAATATACCACAAACGTTGAAGGTTTGAAGATAAAAACGTAGTAAATTTGACTAAAATTTCATGGTAGTTTTAAAGATAGGCGTAGTCGGGTAAAATGGTAGTTTCTACTACAAGATTTTTTTTGTGCAAGAAAATTTATAGAAGGTAAATTAATTGTCACACTCTAAAATTTCACAGATTCGTTATAGATGAACACGCTAAGAAAGGAATATCTAGAGCTCGATGATAATAACACACAATCTAAATTATGAACAATCATGTGAACATAAATTCCCGGTTTTTTCCCGGTTTCTCCCGGTGTTTTAGAATTCCTGGGTAATTCCCGGTTTTCCCGGTTCTGTGGCCACCCTGTGCAAAGTTGCGGTCTTCAGCAAAGTTTTTCAGAAGATTGTGAATCAGAATATTCAGAAAAAGAGCATTCGGAAAGTTATGTTCGGAATTCCACCGCTACGTGGCGCTAGTGAGCATTGAAAATTGAACATTTTCAATTTGTTTTACCTCGTGATTCTGATAAAGGGTGTATTCGATAAAAATGGCACACAGAAAATCTTCTGTACCTTTTGAATCGTATGAGTAAAAAACCTAGAAATTTGAGTAGATCTTATCCATAGTGTATTATTTACATCTGCCAAGTTTCATAGTTATACATTCAGTAGTTCCAGTCATGTCGTCGAAACAAGAAATTGTCCGTGAGAAAATTTGTGCACTCACAATCAAAAATCCAGGGGCGTCCCACCGGCGGATTGCTAAAAGGCTTGGAATTGCAAATACAACTGTGTCTTCGTGTAATAAGAACCTTCAAGAGCGTCTGAGTGTCCAAAGCGAAGGAAGGAGTGGTCGTAAAAGTGGTCCAATGGACAGTAAATGGCCAGGAAAGTCGTACAACAATTCAAGAACCGTCCAAACATGTCAATTCGAGATGTCGCTAAAAAGTCTAAGGTGCTCAGTCGGTTTTGTGCAGAAACCATGAAGCGTGCTGGGTTACATGTTTACAAAGTGCAAAAAGCCCCAAACCGGAATGAAAAACAAAACATCACTGCGAAAACCCGCGCCTGGAAACTTTACACGAAGCTGCTCACCAAATCCGGTTGCATCGTGATGGATGACGAAACATACGTCAAGGCCGACTTCCGTCAACTTCCTGGGCAAGAATATTTCGTTGCCAAGTCGAAGTTCGATGTTCCGGAGGATGTTCGAAAGAAGAAACTATCGAAATTTGCAAAGAAGTTTCTAATCTGGCAGGCGATTTGCGGATGTGGTGAAATAAGTGCTCCCTTCATCACTTCCGGAACAATAAACGGTGCGATTTACATGGAAGAGTGCCTTAAGGAGCGTCTCTTGCCATTCATTAAGAAGCACAAAGGATCAACTCTGTTTTGGCCTGATCTAGCATCCTGCCACTACGCTCGAAACGTATTGGAGTGGTACCGAGCCAACGGAGTCAATTTTGTGCCAAAGGATATGAACCCACCAAATTCACCGGAACTTCGTCCAATTGAAAAATTCTGGGCAATTATGAAAACGGAACTTCGCAAACATCCCAAAACTATAAAAACAGAGCTTGAATTGAAGAAAATTTGGGTAAAAACAACAAAAACACTGGGAAAATCGGTTGTACAAAATTTGATGGGTGGAGTGAAAAGGAAGGTGCGGGCATTCGGGATGGGAGACGAAATTGAATAAAACAAATGTTGTAAATCAAAACTCATTAGTAGTTCTTCATTCCCTGAAAATTTCAAGAAAATCCGATAATCAGTTTAATTTTGATGAGTATATATGTGTGTGCCATTTTTATCGAATACACCCTTTAATATGAAGTGAATTAGACCTGAATTACTCGAATGTATTGTGAGTCAGTCCTGAATTACTTGAATTTGATGTGAGTTCTTTCTGAATTACTTGACTATGAATAAATTCAGGCCCCTGAATCACTTGAATGTGTGATGAGACTTTCCTAAATCACTTGAATTTGAGGTAAGTCAATCCTGCATCACTTGAATATAAAGTGAACTACACCGTGTCCAACATATTCTCATACACTTTTTCCTTGCATTGGTGTCGTGCAACTACTCACCATGCTTCACGTATGTGTTGGTGTAGTTATACACTATGTTTATACAAACGCTTTTAGGTTATGTCCGATTGTTTTCATTCGGAGTTTATCTTTTACCAGCGTTGAAGGAGTTTCGTGCTGTGGTGATAAAAATGCCCGGGCGCTATTTTCAGAAATTTGAAAAACCTCGGAGTAAAGCGGGATTTTGTGTACCGAAGAGATCCGGTCGTACTGGTACGGTGCGGACTGCGCGAGTTGTTAAAGTGGCCAGGTGACGGATTAGATGAAAATCACAGCGCTCTGTACGTAAAATGACCGCAGATCTGAATGTTTCGAGATCGTCAATGCACAATATACTGCAAGATGACCTCGGATTCCAAGCTTTCAAGAAACGTAAGCTTCACGAAGTTTCGGGACCTTCCAAGCAGAAACGACTCGAAAAAGCAAGTCTGCTTTTGTCGCGGCATGGCGGAGAAGAATTTATCTTTTCCGACGAAAAGTTATTCGTCTTGCAACAATCCCACAATGTCTAGAACGACAGATTGTGGGCTCTCTCTTCGAGAACTGTTATAGTGATAGGAATATTCCACGGTTCCAAAGTGCTGCGTCAGTGATGGTTTGGGAAGGATTTTGCTAGCGAGGCAAATTACCACTAGTTTTCATCGAAAAAGTCATCGTTAAAGTCAATGCCGTATATTATAAAACGGAAGTTTCGGAGAAAGTTGTCAAGCCATATGTACAAGAGGTGTTTGGAGATGATCACTATGTGTTTCAGCAGGACGGAGCGCCATCGCATACTGCAAATCTCGTTCAGGGATGGTGCCGAGAAAATTTGCCCGACTTTTTGGACAAGAAGTCCCAGTTCACCAGATCTGAATCCCTTGGATTATTTCGTATGGTCATATATGCTGGCGAAGGTAAATGACCACAGGGCGTCTAATATGAACCAATTCAAAACCGTGATCAAACAAATTTGGGACGAAATGCCGATGGAAGTCGTGCGTGCCGTCTGTGACGGTTTCGAAAAACGTCTGGAGCTGGTCAAGAAGGTTAAAGACGGCGTTATTCCAAAACATATTCTGCAGTTGATCAATATTATATTGCAATATAATGGGTAAAGTTATCAATAAAATCTGGATTATCGGTTTGAAATAGAGTTTTATTTTGTATGAGAATATATAGATGTAGACCTTAATCACTTGAATATGAAGTTAACGAGGCCTGAATCATTGGAATGTGTTGTGAGGAGTAGGTTTAAGCCAATTTTGCTAAAAAATATATATAGCAGCAATTCGCTGCAATTCATATTATGTTGTGTATAATTCATATTGGAGCATAGTCATACCTTGCTATCATTCCGTGAAAAAACATAATATTTGTTTACATTGCTACTTACGACCTATTGAAAATTTGCTCTAGTATTTTCTTCATGTAACAAATCCCTCTCACTTCGCAGTTTGCAGAGCACAAATATCTATTACTATTGCGCCGATCCCAACGCTGTTATTTTAGATAGTTTCGTGTCAATGTGCAAAGTAAAATTCGTCGTAATACTAGCTCATTTGTACAAGAAAATACAGCATTCTTCACGATCGTACAACTAATACCGTCTTCGTTTCGTAAACCACATTCTACTTTGTAGTTAGTGGGGGATCCCGTGCAGCAATAACATAATGATCAACTTCCTCTGATTGTCTTTCCAATTCACGGAGCGTCTCGCTTGGCTTATAACCCTTCCTTCGTTCAATATCCTTCTCGGCTCGCGCGATCATCATTCTATGCTCTTCAATAGATGAATGTTCTTCTTTTTTCCTTTACCTCACATCATCATCATCATCGCCGGATCCATTAGTGCCGATTACTGGATGTTCACTTTTATTTCAAGTTAGTGCGATACGATCATGCGTATAGCCGTGTCTGTTCTATTTCCTCTTTTCCTAAAAAAAAATCACCCGCGCTTCGGTAAATATCAACTACTCATTCTACTTCACCCTCATGCAGGATATGATCGTAGCATTTTTTTTCAAGCTTTCTTCGTATTACAATTAGCGCTTCTATCTGTTCGTAGGCTTGAACTTTTGAGCAGTTTATATTCAAAAGAAACAAAAAACCAATTCCAGTTAACTGCGTGGTCAGATTGTCTTCCGAAAGAACATAAGTTCACAGACATACAATAACACACCCGCATGACTTCTGTCCGATAGCCACCGACCGGAACGAAGGAGGAAAACATGCAGCTATTATAGCCACTTTAGTCACATTGAGGGAAACCTGTAGCCATCCTGTATGTTCTGATGCACTACACATAGGAACAAGATGGCAAATGCCACCTGGGCTTGCGATACATGCGGACAATCAACCAACAACAACAACAACAACATACACATCGGAAGGGGGAGAAAAACATAATTTATATGCGCAGACGTCGCCGTGTCGTCGTCCTGCTCCTGACGCTGAGAGGCAAGCGAACAAATCAAATGACGGCGATGTGTAGCGTAGCGAAATGTGCACTGGGGTGAAACGGACCCCTTCGTTAAGGATTCGAGAGAAATTGCGCAATTTAAGTTTGTAGCAGTGGGAAACCTTCTATGTACAGCGAACCGCACCCTTTTCCCTGATCAGGAGGATGATGGCAACAACCTGACATGAGCGATCATGTTTTTTCTTGTATTACTTATGAAACTAGGTTCTATACGGTACGTTCTTACCTCTTTTGTCCAGGGCCCTTTGATGAGATCCGGGTTGACAACCTTCGTCCATCGCTGCTGACACTGGATGTCGGTTCGATCCTTGAGGAACTTGGCGATCGCATCCCACCGTTCGCCGTACTGCTCTACCAGGGACTTCAGGGCGGCATCCTGGATTGAATGAATAGCATAAATAATTAGTAATCATGAGTAGACAAAGGGAGTTTAAAGCTGAGATCACATTGTATTAAATAAATAAAAGTTTGGCAACTTTAGTGAAATATATTCGACCAACGTGTGATCGCTAAATATATTTGACCAAATTTGGCTATGGCAAATATTTGGTTTATTTATGATTCCTGGATATTAGATCTTACAGGTATTAATTTTTGTAGATTAATAGCTGTCCACAAAATAGCGTAAAAACTTTTGTGATAGACGTTGATCCGTGAATTAAAGGGAGTACGGAATAAAATTGCGACACACACAAATATTCGGCAAAATTCCCCGTTCAACCAATCATCTTCAGACTTTAAAGGAGTAAAATAAAACATGTTATGAATATTTTCCAATGTTTGTTTTATTCAAGTTCAATTCCATATCCAAATGCACCAACCTTCTTCTTTACACTACTCATAAGGTCCTGTGCAACATTTGGACCAACATTTTTTTCGTGGCAATCCTTTTTTTCTTCATATCTTCCTCCGATTTCACTTCCTTAGGATGCTTCCGAAGTGCCTGCTTCATGATGGCCTAGTACTTTTCAATTGGCCGCAGTTCCGGTGCGTTCGGGGGGCTGAGATGCGTCGGCGCGAAATTGACCTCCTTAGCCTTGTACCATTCTAAAACCTCTTTCGAGTAATGGCACGAGGCTAAATCCGGCCAGAAAATCGTAGGACCATCGTGTGACCTCAGAAGAGGAAGTCGACGCTTTTGGAGCCATTCCTTTAGGTATACCTGCCCATTGACCATTCCAGTTGTCACGAATGGAGTGCTCCGCTTTCCACACGAGCAAATTGCTTGCCAAATCATATATTTTTTGGCAAACTTTGACATCTTCTGATTTCTAACGTCCTCAGTGACATCGAATTTATGATGTGCAGCCTGCAGCCCCGGAAGCTGCCGGAATTCTGCTGTTACATACGTCTCATCATCCATAACGAGGCAATGTGGTTTCGTCAACATTTGGGTGTAGAGCTTCCGTGCACGTGTTTTACCTACCGTATTCTGCCGTTCATCGGGATTAGGCGCCTTTTGGACTTTGTACGTGTGTAGTCCTTCATGTTTTTTTCGCATCTTGCACGAAAGTTTTGGTTAGTTTCAGTTTCTTCGCCACATCTCGAACTGAACTGTTGGGATGCCTCTTGAAAGCTTGAACTACCCGCATGTGATCCTTAACACTATACGGAGATCCATTTTTGCCAATTTTTTTTCCGACCGATGGTCAAACGTTCGTGGTACCGATTTAAAACACGAGACACCGTAGAATTTACCATTCCTACCTTCCTGATGATGGCAAAAGATCCAGATTTTTGAGGTACGTGCGCAAAATACAAATACACATTGAACTAGTTCCACCCAAAATTTTAATAGAAAATACCCAACGGGTAAAAAGTTACAGCCATATAAAACTGATGCAATTTGTTTCCGTACAACCTTAAGATTGAACGGTAGAAGAAGATAGATGTGTAATAATTTAACAAACTTCACATTTAATTTGGCTGATTGTCATACGAAACACGGATGATTGTCTTTCGAGTCTAACCATATGACAATCATCCGATTTTCGAATGCTTTTCGGTAAAGGGCAAAATCGATTTACTATTCAGGCGATCTTGAGATGATGTTTGGATTCAGTGTACGCTTCGCTTCGCCTCACGCCTGTCATCGGCGTATGAGCGAGAGCCAACTAAATAAATAAATATAAAAAGGTGGTGATGGGATTCTGAATTATAACCAGATCACTGTTTTTTTTATTGTTGGTTTTTGTATTCTCCCATGCGCGGAGTAACGATCTTTGATGAAATTTGCCAGAAGCAGATAATTTCTCGTCTCCATGCGAGGCTGTAGGAGTGGGCAGTAATTTATTGCTAGAACGAATAGACATGAAGAGAAAGTGTATTGATAGTTCCGTATAGGGTAAAACGGCAGGCTTTGAAATTGAAAGATACAAGTTTGAAAACGAGCGGAGGGCATTAAGCGGTAGTATCCGAATCAGGCACACAACCCTTTACCAAGCTACCCAATGCAAGGTAGGCAAGGGGGAGGATACCCACTTGACTGGTAAAAGGTTGTGCAACCGATCGTGCTCTAATACTACCTATTACTTTGATCTGGTTCTAGCGATTTGTCCCTCTCCCAATTGTGCCTAACATGGGTGAGAATCACTGTGCTTAGCTAGATAGAAAACTGAGCAAAATGCTCACGCCCGACCCCAAGCAAGATTCTGAGCATAATTCGCTACAAATTATGAGCTCACTCAATCCACACCGCAAGTACGATTAATTCGATACCCTAAGCAAAAATTCGTTCACATTATTATCGTACAGGTTTGGGCCGAAGAGTCTCATTACACAAAACCACATTTTGTGTAATCAACAGGGATTTTTTGCCGGGAGGTCAACGGTCACTAACCTCGCAGAATTTACTTCATACTGCATACAAAAAATGGTGAATGGGGCTCAAATAGACACAATATACACTGATTTGATGGCTGCTTTCGATCGTGTTGATCATGCCCTGCCTCTGGCAAGGATGCAGCGGATGGGAGCTGCACCAAACTTCGTCAACTGGTTAAAATCGTACTTGATAGATCGTCGCTTGGCTGTGAAAGTTGGGATAGCCCAGCCTAGCTATTTTTCGAAAAATGGTGAGTAGACGACTGGGATGGAGCGTGCGTCCCGCAACATGGCTATGGTCCTCACAAGTTCCTATCTCATACTTCCACTGGTCAAGAGATGACAAAAACCGCCAGCTAAGGGTTGCGGCTGGGCACTGTTGTCCTTCTGAGTTCAACTAGATTGAGGAGGTGCGTGCCGAACGTCTGTCAAACAAGAAGTTGCGGCTCATACAGCGTCTGTCCTGGCATCCATCGGTTGAATAAAAAACGCTGTATCGCGTCAACTATACATTAGGTGGCAGCCGCACCAAGGCTATGTAGGCAGCGCGACTGTGGTAAGGTAAACTGAAAGACTCTCAAATAAAGACAAAGAAAGACCCGGTGAGGTAGCATGCTGAAATCTTACCCTACCGCGAAAAATGGAAGTACTCTTTATACGGTATATAATTTGAGATCATCCATGGAATCCCCAAGTATTGTATAGTCATTTTGAATTGTTTGCTTCCCTCGTGGTTATGGTAATGCAAGTCTGTCTACAATTACAGCAGGATCAACAGACATGCAGATATTATATAACATCCCTTCACAATATTTTCAGCTCCGCATTTGCATCGCTGTAGGTTTTGGCCCACCTAACTTACGTTTTGTATTTGAAAAGATAGGAAGGTTTTCTACGTTTTTTTAGAGGATTATACAGCACAAATTCTAAAAAATTACAAATTTCTTCGTCCAAAATAATTAATTCTTAAACTAACATTGTTTATGGTCCTACATTTTCTATTTCACAGACATAAAGTATCATTTATGGGCCCATTAGGAAACAAGAGTAATCGAAGAATTGCCTGTATTTCTGGTTTGCAAATGAACTTTTTTCCAATGATGAGCTGATCTGATTCATGCAGCGCTGTGTGCCAGTTGGCTAGTGTAAGATTTGACTGTTCAAGCTTTATCGTTACTTCATCATAACTCACAATATCATTATATTTGATAGTATTGTTTTATTTATTTTACTTCATAGAGGATTTGAAAATTACTTATTAGTTTTTTGTCCTTTTTTATCTGTAACTCCCTGTCAATTAAAGCTTCACTTTCCTTACTCAGGAGATATAACTATTAGGCCAACGAAAATAAAAGCGGATTGCTGTCATAAAATCAGCATCAAGCAGCAAATGATGACCATGGCAGTAAATTAAAATGTATAAATGTTAGTTTTGTAAAATTTCAATAGATTTAACAAACTTTTACAGGATACATCAAATTAAAATTTTGGTAAAATGCTGCTATCGCTGAAAGCAAACGAAAACTTGCTTAAGCGCGGAACCACAGAACTCTACACTTTAAGACCTAACCTAACATTTCTTGCATTTCAGGATCAACCGAATGGTGATCATATATAAAAGATACGAATGATTCTAGTATTGTTCATTCACACAAATGTGTAGACTATTACATAAATCATTCATGGAAATAGGAGGGACCACCATATCATACATCATACATACAATGGTGTGGAATCAACGAGCTAAGCATCAGTACGAACAAATGCTCGGTGATCTCATTCACGATGATGATGATGATGATGATGATGATGATGGAAGTACACTAAGGTTTTTTTTTGCACGGGGGATACGTTCCACTTTTAGTATGAAACCGTGTAAAAAAAGACTAAATATTGCTTATATTGCTTCGATTTTGTTTCTATGCGTTACCTTTTACGCAATGGTCAAAATACAGTTTTTGGAATTTTGAGCATTAACACCAAAAATTGTGAATTATTTGAAAAACTGCCATATGATTAATTTTGGCCTAAAACGTAAAATGTGAGTTGAATTAGGTCGGTAAGTTGTTCCGTTCTGGAGTTATGGCCGAAAACAACCCGTGTAAAAAAAAACCTTAGTGTATACCCACCATCCAAGGATTACCTATGTCTGTAGAATAATACCGGAAGGGAATGTTATACCTGGTGGTTTGTTGTAGCAGGGTGAGTTGAAATGCTCGGTGATCTCATTCACTCGCAAAAAAGAACCAATCACATGTAACTACAACATTGGTGGTGAATATGTGGAGAGAGTGTCCATCAAAGACCTTGGAGTACATCTCAACACGAAACTCACCTTTAGAGACCTTACCTTACCTTACCAATCAGACTAAGGCCGGCGTGGCCTCTACTATGCACAGAAGTTGTTTCCATTGTAATCGGTCTATGGCTGTACCACGCCAGCCTCGCTGTCTGCGGAGGGGCCGCAGGTCGCCTTCTACTTGATCGATCCACCTTGCTCGTTGTGCACATCTTCTTCTTGTACCTGTCGGTTCGTTTTCGAGAACCATTTTCACAGGGCTGTCGTCCGATATTCTTGAGAGTAGCCATAGGAAAGATCGGGTAACCAACCCCGGTGGGACCTTGGTCATATGCTGACAGGGAAGGGGGGCTGCTCTCTTCAAATGGTGCAGTCTATCTGAGCGTCTGTTCTCCATGTTAGGGGCGGCTAATCATCGTCCTTGTGCCAGAGTGAGACTCTAATCAATGCTGTGCACGATGGTCCTCCGGCGAGACAGGTGGTTGGGGAAGGCCCAACAAGCCGCCCTTAAAAAAACAATGTTACAAATAATACAGAAGTCACCTTTAGAGAGCATTACTCATTTGTGATCTTTAAAGCTAACCAAAACTTGGGGTTTATCTTTAGAATTGCCTATAAATTCAAAGATCCATACTGTTTACTACTCGTTGGTGCGATCCGTTCTGGAGTATGTTGCTGTGGTGAGGAGTCCGTATACTGGAGTGTTGTGCAAAAAGTGCTAACCGGTTGTACAGATTCACCTAGTATCTTGGCTCAACTCAACAATAATGGCACTCTCCGTAATTTGAGACTCACTGATTTCCTTAGGCTAGGTTTTAGACGCACCGATGGTCAGAACGACTGTACCGTTCATCAGTGTGGTGACAGTTTGTTGTGATTCTTTGTATTAGCACTCAATATCGAATTCCTGTTTTTGAACCTGCGATGCCCGAACTTATTATCAGTGCAAAAACTGAGTTCCGATACGAATACCCAGGGCCTGACTTTCACAAACAACGACCTAAAACATCGACTTCCACGAACTTTGCAGAATCAGCATATCCTGTTACTCATATGGCCAGAACCTAACGTTTTCGACCGCTATCCTTCATCGCGAAGCGTTCAAGAGGTAACTGATATGCAAACCAGACAGAATTCGAGCACATATAAGCGTTCTTGAGACATAGCTCCGAATGGCTGCGAAGTGACAGGAATTAGCTCCGTTACTGTATCCGCCAGACTGGATACGTATAACTAGTGACTATAATGTTGCCTATCGATCCATCCAACTCTTTTGGCCCTTCATACAATGGCATGACTAGGATAATCAGTGGTTATTAAAGCTTGATCAAGTCTAACAGAGAGGAGAGCCTATTGCTGTCGGACGTAGTTTCCGTGCTACAATGGGTGGTAGTACATATCATCATCATACATACATCATTACTCAACATAAACCATCGCCAAAAATTCACCAATGTATGATTATGAATTAATAAACAAGAAAAAAAAAATCATTTTTTTTGACTCAGATAATGGATTTTCCGGCTTTTCCAAGCAATTTTACTTTACTGTGGAAAAAGTTGTAGGAAAACTTGCAACCCTGAATTTTTATTATTGTTTTTTGTTCACAAATCCATGAACACTACGCGTGGACAATGTTTCGTAACAACCTGAGACCCTTTGGCCCAAACCTGTACGATAATAAAAAAAAACCCAATTGGCCATTTTCCCATAATCGGATAAGATACCCAAAACAATACATCCTGAGTGAATCCTAGAGGGGATTTACACATCCTGAGTGATTCAATCAAAATCTCGCTTATAATTGGCACATAATCTAAGAAAAGGTTGAACCACAATTCTACAGGAGGAGGATTTGCTTAAAAACATGAGCTAGATTCAATCCGAATCATGTGTGGAGTAGGTTCAAATTTCTAGAGAAAATCAGAAGGGTTGTTTGATCAGGCCATAAGAACGGTCTCATAACTTGAGTAATATTCGCGCTTGCAATCTTCAGAATTCTCTAAAAACTCTAAGATTTATTCAAACAGGCTTTTCTTATTATTATTTTCCTGTAAAATTTCGGATTCAATCTCATGTATATTGTCATTTTGTCAATGACACGTCAATAATACTGAAAAGACAAGTACAAGTATATCTCGATTTCCCAATTTCTCGAAAATGACAACCTAATTTTGAATTCCTTGATAAGATAAAAGTATCTTATTGATGAAATGCTTTGTTTTTAGGTGAAACAATTGTTTTCTAGTTATAAATTGCTTGTTTTCTACGGTAGGAGACAACCTGACTGAAATACAAGTGACTACTAATAGTGAGAAGAATCAGATATATTGAATTCAAAATGTACAACAGTTACACCCTACTCACCTCATGCTTCGTCCAACGCGTTTTGGTAGATTTGTCCCCTTGCGAATGCTCGGAAAGATCATCGTCCGATGTGTCCATTTTGGTCTTACTGCTGCTACCTTCTTAAAGTTTACGTTCAGCTGGCGCAGGATCTTCTACCAAGTTCCGCCCGTGCGCACGTACACACACACGCACCCTTCGTACCTAAAATCTATCACTCTAGGATGTCCTGTTTCTTCCTGCCCTCCTTCGTCCTCCCGACTATATTTTACTACGCACTTTATTCCGGTATTCTCACACAGCCTCGGATACTCTGTATTCACTATTCACTCTTCCCCGTTGAGCGCTGCTACTCTGGGGTTCGCCACCACTTCAGCAGCAATCATCATCATTCATGACACGGTGCTTCTTCGATTTAACTCATCCCCGCGTACGCTTCCTGCCTGTTAAAAAAAAAGTAACACATGTACCTCGACGCTAGGGATGGCCCTTTCTTCAGCTATCGTACGGAATACTACATCATAAGGTTGAACCTTTCCAGAAAAACAAGCATCCCTAGCTTTATTCACACCATACGCACATATGGATGTATATTCAATGTTTAATTATTGCCCTTCCACGGCAGATGTTTTGTTTTCGTTCTCCTATCCGCTGCATGCGGAGTATGTCCTCGATCTCCCATAGGTACACCGCTGCTACGGGGCGCTTTTAGGCTGATCCTTTTTCACTCACTCTCACACTACGGCCCCTCGTGGCTTTTTGTATTCACCTTCTTGCTCACACGACTGGAGAAAGAACTACCACTTTATTCCCGACCGACCGACATACATAATATTATTATGCCGGAGCTCATTCTATTCGAGGGTCATAGGCACCGAATCGTCCCCCTATTTTTTCACTTATAACACAAGCTCGCGCTGAACATGGGATGTGATCGCGAAAAAAAGGGTGCCACTATTTACTTCCTCTCATTGCTCTCTCCGTATGTTTGGTAGACTATTTTGACACTGCAAGTGTATTCTACAAATATTTCACAATATTACGGACCTCTAGTGTTGTAATTTTTTTTTGTCGAACTATGTAAACAATGAACACACGCACTATTCTTATGCGAAGATTTTCGAAAGGCAAGCACTAACACTCAGATAATCTTCCAGCCCAAAGAATACTCTCCCAGCACCACACGCAATATTTTCCACTGCTTGAGGAGGCACTCTTTGCACTCTAGATTCCATTCTAAGCTAAAAAAAATGACCTCTCCGTTGTAGTACGAATACTTAACAACTAAATAGCAATGAACAACACTTTAGGTACTTTTTTGCACTAATTCTAGGTAGACATACTGTAGAAAATTTAATCTATAAAGCCAAACCAGCAGCAAACAGTGTTCTTCTGAGGATGGCTGCGGAGGAACGTTCGTTTGTCGCGGCTGCTTGTCTTTTTCAATTTTGACACATACTGAAAGCGTCGCCGTCGCGTGCAAAAAGGCCTCTCCGATGACAACTCCCAACAAGGAAAAGGCGCGAGTGTCCGATGGAAAAAATATGGCGATGCGAAGAGATAGACGAAAGCAACGGCCAATGACGTTTATATAAGGTTCGGAGCATTACAGAGCTGTTTTCCATGGACGAATCCAGGTTTAAGGAAGAAGAAGACACCGAGTGGTGATAATTCTGACAGCTGCCATAATGAGGTATGGAACACTTTAAAATGCTTCTAATAAATTCAAATGAAATTTTAATTAAAAGCGGTTTGTTGAAT
>JASCZW010017898.1:0-16318 GCA_034211315.2 Aedes japonicus
TGATGGGTGCGTCATATGAACGTCGACACGCAGGTAATCAATGATAACCACCATCACTGATCTTCCGTTTTGCTTCTGGCTGGCTCTTCGTAAACCTGTATTCCTTAACATCACAAAACCATAAGGACGATGTTAAACTGCTTTCTGTAATTTATAATCTTCGGCCTTTTTACTGGAGCTCTTTACAAACGTGCTTTCCTTCTAATGTCTACAAATTGGGAATATGCCATTTTTCCTCAAAATCAACCAAATTGACATCCATATCTTAGAAATGATGTACAAATTTAAAATAAACCTAATTTTTTAACAAAACCATTGTTCAGAATAACTTGAAATCTCGGAGGAATGAACTTAGCGTTTCTGAACTTCTCTAAAGAACTTCCCTGAAACTAGAAATTAGAAGAAAAATTAGTATTTTCCATTTAATTCCAACTACCTTAAGTCGAGTTATAAGTACGAGACACTGAAGAGATCTGCACATTGTAGACGAAATACGCGTATCTGACAAGATGAACAAAGGTAGTTAGATTAAATGAAAAATACTAATTTTCTTCTATTCTTGTTATGTATTCACTAGGCGATAAAAGATCAAATCTATGAAGTTCTCTGCGAACTTCCCTATGAAGATCTCTAAGACCTTTTATAGAGGACTTCAAATTTCGATAAAAATTCCACAAGATCCTCAGAAGAACTTCCCTGAAATTATATGATTATTTGAAAGAAACATGTATGAAAACTTTGTATAGTTATGGAAGAACTTGGAGTTCTCTGAAGAACTTCCCTGAACTTCGCTAAATAACTTCCCTGGTTTTCCTCTCAACGTCTTCAGCAAGGGGTTGTCTGAAGAACATCCCTGTACTCCGTTAAAGAATTTCCCTAAAATTTCTCTGAAAAACTGCCCTTAAGTTCCTCTCAACAGCTTCCTTGAAATTCTCTAAAGAAATTGCACGAACTTCCCCGAACTTCTCTGAAGAAATATCAAACGATTCTCTGGTGAATTCATCAAACTTTTCTGAAGACCTTCCTGTACTTCTCTGTATGAAGAACTTCCGTGTATTTCTTTGAAGAACTTCCCAAATTTCACTAAAGAACTTCCCTGAGGTAGCCTTCCATGACAGGCAGTCACGACTTTTTCAGACTTTGCGAGTTTTTTTCGTTGTATCCGCCATGATTATGTTACCAAATGTGCCCATGATAGCATTCCCGGAATTTATTTATTTCAAAGCTCACAACTAAATATTTGTGATCAAGAAAATAAATCGTTCTTGTGAACAAGAAAATATGTGATAACGCTGCGGCAAAAGATATTTTCTACGTGGCTGCTATTACTTCAAAGCACATATTTTTGCAAAACCGTTTTCTCGAGTCTCATAGAACTATGCCATAGATATCTATATCTATTATAGTGAACTATACCATAGATTTCGAGCGCCGGTGATGGCGCACCTGTAATATCCGGGCGAACTAAAAAAGTTTTCGGTAAAAATTTAGTCGACTTAAACTTGACGCATTTCCTTTCATCGTGCGTTAACAAAATTGTGTACACCCTTCATTTTGAAGATGTGGGCGTGTAGCATTATTCGCTATTATTTGATTTTAAGATTAGCACATCAGTTATCAAAATATCGTCAGAAGAGGAGAAGAGGCGACACACATCAAAATTTTGCGCATGCATGGCGAAAATCCAGAGTGCTTTCACGGTAATTGTTGAATGTGGCTCAATCAATTGTTACCAGCGTATTAAAAGTGTTCACGGTGAACGGCTTGTGAGACCAGGAAAGCTAGATCGGGAAATCGAAAAGCCCTAAGGCCACGGCGACGACCCGACCTCTCCGTCCGAGATGACCTGTGGCCGAAGACGCAAACGTTTACATTTGCGACCGGAACCGTCAGCAGGAAATTTATCTGAGCGAGTGCCTAAAAAAGCGATACTGCTTTTCCTGAAGCGACACAATTGTTCCGTTCTATTTTGGCCGGATTAGGCATCTTGCTATTACGGAAAAAAGGCCATGAAGTGGTATGCTACCAACAACGTTCAAGTGGTGCCCAACGACAAGAACCCTCCCAACACGTCGAGCTCCGCCCAATTGAACTGATATTGGGCCGTCGTCAAAAGCAGCATAACCTTGGGAACCTTTGATCAGGACACCCTTTATTGCAGAATAAATCCAATAGACAGTTTTTGGTCGAAGTTCCCCACGTTTTACCCACTGCTTTGCCATACATACGCGCCGAGCATTTGCACACTTTGGTGATAACCTTGTCCAAGATGGGAGTTCCAATCCAGTTTTTATCCAAAGTAACATCAAGGTATTTAACTTCTTCCGTAAATCGAACTTGAACTCCATTGAAGTGTCCACAGGCTGTTTTAAATTTAGCCTTCTCCTTTTGGTAAAAGGTACTATAACAGTTTTAGAAGGGTTTACATTTAAGTCCTCTATTCTACACCATGTAACAGTTCTATTGAGAGCAATTTGTAACCGACTAGATATAGTGTGATCCAAACTTCCCACGAACTATGATAGCTAAATCGTCAACAAAGCCAATCACCCCGTACTGGCCATGCTCTGCCTAGATCTTTTAAGAGTCCGTCTACTGGGACACTAAGGACCACGATAAGGCGATACTCCTCCTTGAGGGACGGCCCTTAATCAGATCTAATAGTTAGTTGCGCACTAACCAAGGTCAGCAGAAATTTCTCGGTTTTTTTAGTTTCACCATCATCCAGTCGACTTTACAGTTATCCAGGCCCCTTGCTGCCATTGCATACTGGATCAAGGAGCCGAAACATGCAAAGACGAGACCGCTACCCGATCCAGCTGTTTTTATAACAGAGTTTTGTTAGAGAATTCAGATCGCGGATGTTGTTAAAATAACAGAAATTGTAACAAAAAATCTTCAGAAGGTAACAAAATTATAGCAAACTATTATACAGATATAACATAAACAAAACAAACTTTGTAACAGTTTTGTTACAATGAAGCAAAATCATATCAGCTAGTGTTACACAGTTCGAAAAAAATAGGCGCGTAATTTCTCTGTTCTTTATCATGCACATAAATGGAGCGTCACAAAACGTACAAGCTAACATTATAAATCGTGTAAAGTTCTGGGACATTCCATTTTATTTTCCGAAAAATATTGTATACAAAAGTTTGTCTTCGTTACAACTGTTTCATGCAAGTGGCTACTTCGTGTGGAAGGAGAGACAATTTTACATGCTCTGATTTTTACATCACAATGAAAATTCGAGATTTTTTTCTGTGTAGAGGATTAATTTTATTTCTTTACGCAGATTGTGTGTCTGCTCCCAGGAGCATTATATCTTAATTTATTATGAATATGTTATGCAATTATACAGAATGAAAAATGTCTTTAACAAATTTATATCATAATCAGATTAATCTTAACAAGGTTTTTGTTATAGTTTTGTTATATTCATGTTATACGCTTCTGGTCGGGTAGCGTAACTTTTGAGAATACATTTTATCGAGGTGATGCTTCCAGCATGGTTGCTCAGTTTTATTTGCGCACACAATTCGGTAATGCAGTAGATGTGCTCCTTAATTTTTTACCGCTAGGGTGGCTAATTTCTACTTTCTATGGGTATGATGTTTTCGGCAAAAATTCCAGAACATAAAGAAACAGTCCGAGTTATTGGTTACGGGAACACTTTGAAGAAATCTGCACATTGTAGACGAAATACGCGATATTGTCAAGATAAGCAAAGGTAGTTGGAATTAAATGGAAAATACTATTTTTCTTCCTCCCATTTTCTAAACAGAAAATAATAATTAATTTTAACAAGCGCGTAAAATTTCCCCTCGTGTAATTCTCAAGTCAAAGGAGCGTAAACAACGAGGTTTTGCATCTTTCATACAACAGGCTAGATTCAGGCGTTTGTGGCTTAAATTTACATGAAATATCCCATTATGTTCTTGCCAAATCTAGCATTCCCTTCTATGTGCATTAGATAACGCAGAAAATTCAGTGTTTCTTGAATCTGTGTAGTAATAGGTATTCCACTAAACAGCTCAAATTCTGTGGGTTTCATAAACGAATAAGAAAGTTTGTCAAAGACATCAAAGTTGTGTAAAATTTAACTGAAATTTCCGTTTTTTGTAGTAATTTTCCCTATATTCATCATATATATTATTTTCGATACAATTATGTGTCGACCCTAATCATAGTTTGTGTCGAAGAGTTCACATAGTTTTGGACATAACAAGCGAAATATTAGCCAAGACATTGAAAATTATCATGAATTTCAAAATCAGTTTTGTCAGAAAATTACAAGTTGTTATTTACAAGTTACTACAAGTTACAAGTTGTTGCAAAAACCTACCAAAGTTTCAAAAGGTTTTAGTTTCAATTTTTTGGTATATATGAGATATCTGGATTAATTATAACTAATATTTTTGCTCTAGCAACTACCGTTTATCTTATATTTCCCATTATTTCAACAGGTTTTGAACGGATTCAGAAAATTGATTTTTATCGGTTGCAGTCGAGTCGAGTTATTAGTACGAGGCACTGAAGAAGTCTGCACATTGTAGACGAAATACGCGTATCTGTCGAAGATAAGCAAAGGTAGTTGGAATTAAATGGAGATTACTAATTTTCTACTAATTTATAGTTACAAGTATTCCACTAAACAGCTCAAACCCTCTACGGTCAATTTCTAACTTCGAAGAAGTGTAACGACTCGACGAACGATGTCCAGCTTAAGTCTTGTAGTATTTGCTGTTGTTTCTGGATCTTGAAAAATCATCTAGCAGTGTTGCCATTATTTGTGTTACCTGATTTAAAAAAAAAAAGATAAAGGGATAAAGAAGAAAAAAGCAGTTGCCTCGGATGGCAAGGTTCAATGATTCTCAGCCCAATCTTCTTAAACTCTTCTTTAAGGGGGATATACAGTTAGAACGAGAAAAAAAACTCATTTTTGAAAAAAAAATTCAAGGGGAAGTTTTAACTCAAATCAATCGAAACTTTTTACAATTATAAGTGTATCCATGTAGTATACAAAAATTTTTTTTTTTCAATTTTTTTTCAACAAAATGGCGGCTGTTAGGGAACGTTGAGAAAGTCGTTGCATTTTGCTTGTGCCGGCTCTCCTTGTCGCAGTTTTAATCTGAAACCTGCTGACCCAAAAAAGTTACATTAATTACATTTACAGTTAGTAGATGATTTGAAAAAAAATGAAAACAAGTTTTAATTATCGTTCTGCGCGCGAAGAAGGCGTCTTCTAAAAACGATGAAACGGAACACTTGGAGTTCGAATTTCGAAAAAAGGGTTTCAGGAGCGTATTCTACTGGAAATTTGCTAACTTTTTATGGAAAAAGAAATATTGAAATTTTTGGTCATTCTAACTGTATATCGCCCCTTAATTGAACGTTGCCGTTCTAGAAAGATTTCGTTGCCTTTACTTATACGCCATTTTTAAGTGAGATTTTCTACGCAACATATGCAGAAGCTCCATACTTCTTATATGAGCATGCAGAACAGGAATGTTTTTAATTGTTTTCCGATCGTCAGATATATGTGCTTCGATGGCATTACTGAGTGTTTTGCCTGATGCTCCGCAAAGGTTGCAACCCTGCGAGCTTGTTCTTTTGCAGCTGCTGATAACTTTGCCATCGACCATACCATTAACTCAGAAAAAAACATTTACAGACATCCTATTTATCTTTTTTCGTTAAATTAGTTGTTTTAAAATTTTGTTTACGCAACATCATACTCTCAACTTCTCATTTGATGAGATCTGCAGTTTCTTTTTAAAAAACCATTTCGATGGGGCGGCACAAATTTATGGATGATGGACAGTTGTTGCTCCAAACTTCTTCCTGAAATATATTCCCAAAGAAGCCAGTCAAATAAAAGAATAAACATGTGGGAGTCGTTTCATGGGTATAACCTCATCGATGGGGGCGGCGTAGTGGTTAACATCCATACCTCTCACGCCAAAGTCCCGAGCTCGAATCTCAATCCCGGACATGTTACGAAAATACCCAAAAGGTATTTGAGTGACTACGACGGGAGATGAACCAGCCTAGGGCTGAAAATCTCGATAATAAAGGAATAAAAAAAACCTCATCGCCAAATTCTTAAAAAAAAATGACATTTTGGTTACTTGAACAAACCAATCCCCATTTAAAAATAACAGATAAATTTCCCTGTTCTAAACTTTATATTTTCATTCACTGCAGACTCCGAGGCTACCGGCCAAGTGTCTTCGCTAACCGTGTCCACCGCCGAGCTGTGTTCAAAAATGGCACCTGCAACATAGCTCTCCTGGCCGGATCTAACCGGCGGTTGCGCTTCCTGGTCGACCTTTTCACCACTCTAGTCGACGCCAGATGGCGCTACACGTTGATGGTGTTCGCACTGGGATTCGTCGGTTCCTGGCTTTTCTTCGCTTTGCTCTACTGGTTCATCTGTTTGGTTCACGGCGATCTTGACGAGGCAAATCTTCCACACAACCAGGAATCTTCCGGTTGGACTCCCTGCGTAAGCAACATCTACAGCTACACCTCCTGCTTCCTGTTCTCGCTGGAAACCCAGCACACCATCGGCTACGGCAATCGAGCAACCACCGAGGAATGTCCGGAAGCGATATTCGTCATGAGCTTGCAATCCATCCACGGAGTCATGATCCAAGCCTTACTGGCCGGCATCATCTTCGCTAAAATGACTCGCCCGAAGAGTCGCTCGCAAACCCTTCTCTTCTCCAAGTGTGCCGTTATATCCATGCGCGATGGAGACCTGTGTCTAATGTTCCGCGTTGGAGACCTTCGCAAGAGTCACATCATCGGAGCCAACATTCGAGCCCAATTGATTCGGGATCAAACGAGTCGCGAAGGTGAAAACATGCCACAATATCAAAACGAACTGGCACTGACTGTGGACGGATGCGGATCGGATTTGTTCTTCATCTGGCCGCAGGTCGTGGTGCACCGGATCAACGCCGAATCACCACTTTGGAAGCTGAGTCCATTCGAGCTACTGCACGAGCGATTCGAAATTGTGGTTGTCCTGGAGGGAACCATCGAATCCACCGGCCAAAGCACCCAGGCCAGATCCAGCTACTTGAACACGGAAATCCTGTGGGGCCGACGGTTCGAGCCGGTCCTGTTTTTCAGCAAAGAAAAGCAGAGCTACGTTACCAACTTTTCCCAATTCAACGAAACCGCGCCGAGCGATGCACCCAACTGCTCAGCGAAGGAATTTTCCGAAGGAACCGACTACAATAGCAATGGTAAGTCGTTGAATGCGAAAAAGAGGTTTGGTAATGAATTTATTTATTTATTTTTTCAGAAAATCTCCTCGACAAACGTCCTTTTGAGTACGGAAGTTTGGTGGAAAGGTTGGAGCGCTATCACGTTGAGAATGAACAAAGTCTGCAGCAGGCTACAAAGCCATCGCCGGCGATTAGGATTGTTGGTGAAAATAACAATCAAACTGTTCAGTTCAGCGATGAAAGCACAGTGCTGTGAGGTGAGAAACGGAAAGTCACCACCATGTGCGGGCACCTGTGATTATGCGTGGTGAATCGATGGTGCGAGTGTGCGGTAATGCAATGTGGGTAGCATAAGTGTAGGAGGATGCAATCGATGAAGACGATTGCAATTTGTTTGTAGTTTTACTGAGGTAATAAATGTGACGTTCACATTTAGAGCAAGATTTTTATTTATAAAAGAAATGAGCCATAGCGGATTGTTCATTTTGACTATTGTTGTTTTTATTTAATTATTTATTCATTATTGATTCGTCAACAGATAAAAATGTTTATCCCAATGATAAGATAAAATTGAACAACTACATACATCAATTAACACATACATCTTCGGAAACAACGCTTACTAACCTCACGGGATACATTAAGATTGAACACGCTATAATAGCTGTTGAAAACGCGACACATGCTTAGCACAGGTTCGTGTTTGCTGTTGTTGGCCCTTGAGTGTCGGTTTATCAAGAAAGATTGCAAACAGAGGTTTCGTCGTCGAGTGTTGATGTTCAAGAGACCAAGTAAAGTGGAACAGTTGATGTTTCCCTGAAGAAGGTCACCAACGAAACACGCTTTGGCCTCCAGACGACCTCCCTCCCAACAATTCCAGCTTAATGAGCTTACACCGGCTTTCGTAGCTTGGCAATCTGAGAGAGTTTTGCCAAAGAAGATGTCGCAAAGCCAAGCGTATAAACCCTCGCTGAACGGTTTCGATCCTCTGGACTGCATTTTTGTAGAAAGGAGACCAAACGACAGCGCAGTACTCCAAAATAAGGACGAACCAAAGAGCAGTATAGTGCCTATCGACCAGTTCCTAATTCCTAAAACCAGTTCCTGCGAGAGGACAGCAGTGAGTATGTTTCATTAAAGACCACTTAAGGGCCTAACGCGTTACCTGAATTTGACTTAGTTTGAAGTCTTCTGAGCTCTGCTGATAACACTCACTATTTTACCACACACTTTCTACGAACGCCAACTTAGCCGATGGCGGTCACACTTTCTATAGGTCAACCTCCATATCCTCTTCTCGTAATTTTTTTTCTTCCTCCTTCCATGTAACCTATGCCCACCCACAGGGCGTGTATGTTCTATTTTCCTCCATTACCACAGTTGATTCACCCCACTTCAGCTCATTACTTGTTAACAACATTTTTGGTTTTTCAAATTTAAATATCCCTACTTGATAATACAATTAATCTTACAATCCATTATCTTACTAGAAACCCCACAATTCTAAACGACATCTACACATGCACAACCAAAAATTATAATAAATTGTAACAGCGGTTGCATAACAAAACTTTTGTGGATCATTTTTGCATTTAAATTCCCGTTTTGCAGCGCACATTTGTCTCACTCCGATAATTGAACAACGAATTTTGACAATTTGTTTTGTTTTGAAGGGTTACCAAAAGCTTTTACAATTAGGTGCCAGAATATCTTACCAAACAATAAAATAGTGGATAAACCAAATCTTGTGTGTGTGTGTGTGTGTGTGTGTGTGTGTGTGTGTGTGTGTGTGTGTGTGTGTGTGTGTGTGTGTGTGTGTGTGTGTGTGTGTGTGTGTGTGTGAGAGAGAGAGATAGAGAAGAGAGAGAGAGAAAGATGGGCGTATTTCTTTCAAATTTCTGTTTTCCAGCATTTCTGCGCTTTTTCTAAAAACCAGCAAAATGAAGGACCATACGAGGTTATACAAAACCCAGGATCGAATTTATTTATCAACTGGAAAAATAAAGTTAAAGTTGAAGTAGTGCATAAAAATAGAACCATTCCATATAAAAGAGACTAGGATAAGACGTGTGACATCTATATAATTATGCTTTTGAATAAATAAATAAATAAATGAATTTGTCAACATATTAGACTAAAAACATATTAACTCATAAATTAATTAAATACTACTCGAAATTCAAATAATTTGTTGGATTTATTAGATTTGAAATAATTTTATTACCAAGTATATATTTCTAACTTCAGAGTGTTTGAAATAAAAAATTGAAAGTCATATTTTTTTTTCTTAAATAAAAAGATAGGGCGTGTGGTAGATACAAGCCTTTGCTAGACGCGCGCAGTCAACCAATGTTAACAATAGGATCAGCATAATGTGCAATCACGCAGCCCGGCCGTTGACGGACAATCGCGGTTCATGCTGTCCTAAGCAAAAAGGCTCACGTCCACCACCGAGCACCGGTGATATCTCTATCCCTGTGGGGACGAGTACTTCTCAAATCGAACAAGTTCTAAACACCCCAGGTTCAGCAAAAAAAAACAACAATTTGGGCTGTCGATACCCAGCAAACATAGGATCGTATATGATAGCGGATAAGAGTGCAAAGTGGAGGCGATATACGTACATTTAACATGAAGTCAAATGGACGCATGTGCGTATATCGCCTCCACTTTGTACTCATATCCGCTATCATATACCATTTTGTGTTTGCTGGGCACGACGGCATCTTCGGCACATTACGGGAACTGTTAGAAAAATGCAACGCTTGTAGACACATTAAAAAAAATACAGGAGAAGAGTATGCTGAGCAATCCACCCCTTGTAATAAAGCCTTATTTTTGAGAATATATGCGTTCAAAGATCTAAAAAATTGCCCAAGCTGACCCACAGAATCGATCATGGAAATTTGAAGCACCAAGTAAACCGAAATCAAGTCCATGTTTTCGAAGATAAATACAATAGAAAATTTCAAAAAAATTACCAAATCGGCTAAAATCTAGAAGGGCCGTTTTCAATCATCAATCACCAACCCACCAAAACTGAAATTAAGGCCATATTGACGAAAATAAGTGAATTCGAAGATCTCGAACATAAACCAAATTGGCATTTCGACCACACCTAAAATTGATATGAAGACATTATTCATCGCATTCAGAGATTTAGAAAATGACGCAAGTTTTCGGATAAATTCGATTAGGGAACTATTCAGCATTGATACTTTGGTCATATTTTCGAGGATAGATGCATTCGAAGATCTCGGAAGGAAATTGGAGCCTTATTTACAGAGATAACGTCGGGTACTGATCTTTTCGGTTAATTGGAACCGTAAACATCGAAACCGAAAATATGACCATAGGCACATCGTAGTGAGAGAATTCTGAACGAATTTGCCCACTATTCGGAGGGGCTTGGCCACCAACACAGTGCTCAAGAAAGGAGTGTCCTAATTGATATAGCGTAGTATGATAATTCCAAACATATGTGACTACCATCCGGAAGGGCTTGGTCACTAGCACAAGTTTACTGAATAAAGCATCGTCCTAACTAGTAAGGCACTCGAGATATAGCAATCACAAACTGGAAGATTATATGCACACAAGCGCCGTGTAGTGACCGATTTCCTAACTTTTGTAACCATCTCTAGAAAGGGCTTGGTCATTTGGACAAGTTTACTGAAGACTGATATGTCCTAACTGGTGAGGCTCTCGAGATATCCTACGATGAAATCAATTACCCCTTAACGCGTCACAGCACTCATATTAAGTAACTCGAAAGTAAAGCGCCTCTAGCGGGGAAATTCCCAATTAAACCAGAATTCAATGACACTGATTTGTTGATCCAACCCCGTACAAAAATTCTGCAGAAGGCTGTAGATCTGTATCACTTAAAACAACTGAGATAGCCCTCATTTACCCCAATTAGTGAAATTCCAAAAGCTACGGGTATCGATCTTTACGGTTTGCCCGAAAAGAACGAAACCGTAAAAATTGAAACCGCAAAGAACGAACCCGAAAAGATCGGTATCCGACTGTAGTTATGTTAAAAAAACTAGAAGGGACAGCCCAATGGGGTTGTACGCAAAGTTGACGTAGGACTACGAAGCAATGTGCAATATAGATCGCTTGATTGTTTAAAGAGTGGCCGGAATTGGTTTCCTTCCAAATCTAATTCCCATACACTAAACGTTCGCACTACAGTCTTTATTATTTGATATAGCCTGTTTTGGTATCTAAATTCATTCATCTTGCTTTCACTGGAAATAATATGTATGACATATGATAACAAGATACTCTATATCACGTAATATACCTTGCAGTGCGAATGAGTTGGGAAACTTTTACTCAAGAAGCTGGTTTCATTCACCTCCAATTGCATACGGTTTCTGCTAGGCTTATGTGTGTACAACACTGCCAAATATTGCAAACATTACGGCTTCGGCACAGGAAAGATGTTTTTCACAATCGATTATCCCGAAACCCAGCCTCCAGCTTTCCAAAACACATGTCAACTTTCTTTTCCAGTTGTTTTGATGGCCCTGAAAAGGGGTTCGAGGAAACAGCTACTAACACCACCTCATTTCGTCATGAAGCTGGTTTACTTGACCATGGCTTCGGTTCGCTCGGAAACCTCGTGTTAAGCTAGCTCTCCCGGCAGCTTGATCGAGGGGCAGTTTGAATTTCCAAAGACGTCAGGGCCATCCGCCAATTGATTTAAGAAATGTCAATTAATGTTTTGGAGGAAACGACAGTGCTAATTGAACGATAGACCAGCATTGGGAAATAAATATGTAAGAAAATTCTATTGTTAACTCTTCAGATAGCATTTGGTGACCCTAAAAAGGACCGTTTGGTTATAATAATGATACGGCCCTAGCTGTATTTTCTACGATGGTTGAACCACATACATTCCCAAAATAATTTGATTCCTATCGAATGATTGAAATTTCAAACAGCACAAGAGATATATTCAACCAAACAAACTCTTTAATAAGCAAACTGATTTGGTCGTACTGAAAAGGACGGAAATAGTTGACGGGGGAGAAACATTGTTCACGGTTGAACTTGGGGTTTCTTCTTGGTATTCTTGGTTCAGCTCCTCGTCGGTGCGGGTGGCCATCTGCAGGTGACGTGGGCTGATTCTTGTCCCGTTGTTGTCACGGGCGGATTTTCCCATCAACTTATAGGCTTCAGCAGCCTTTTTTTCTCGCAGCGATGTTGACGGGGGTATCGGCCCAAACAGCCAACTGCACCAACTTCTCTGGATAACGAATGCTCACCAGTGCATCCTCCAGTGTGGTCGCACGCCTACTGCGTCGCTACAGTACATTTTGCTCTGCACAGCACTACTCTACCGTAAGACTGAATCAAATTTTCATTCAACGAAGTCAATGTGATACTAAGTGCATCAAAGGGGACGAACTTCAGTTATTAGGCCACAATAATTAGTTTTAATTAGTGCACGCTAGACGGATGATTTTCTTAACAGAAATGTTCCTAATTTGTTAGCCACTGCCAGCAACTAATCCGGTATGCACAACTAGGAACTAAAACGAACTCAACCACATAGTCTAGTCGGTCTATGACGTGTCGCAATTCGGCTCGAATTATCCCTTCTAAAATTTCGTTCGATAGTTGTTCAACGGTCTTTGTGATATACTCCGGGACGCGGCGTAATTGAACTACAAACCGACAAAAGAAAAATTCAACCAAACAAACTCTTTAGTTAATAAACTGATTTGGTCGTCCTGAAAAGGACGGATTGATTTGACGAGGGAAAAATAGTTTGCGATTCCCCTAGGGTTGTTTGTCTCGTCACGGGCGGCTTTTTCACGCCAACTCGTAGCTTCAGTCAAGGAGCATCGGCACCAACAGCCAACTGTGCCAACGCCTCTATGCACTCCGCTTCACTTTACTAAATTTTTGAGTACAATTGTATGCTATCTCTTTTTCTCTCACGGAAATGTTACTCAATTTTTCGTACAAAGTGGATCTAATCAAAAATTGAGTTGATCCACTGTTTAACGAAAATTGAGTAACATATCCGTGAGAGAAAAAGAGATAGCATACAATTGTACTCAAAAATTGAGCAAAGTGAAGCAGGAGTGTGGGCAACGACTGCTCGCCGGTGCACCATCGAAGGTGCTTGCTGCCGCTAACTGCGTGCGAACAGCCACTGCACAGCCCCACGACTGTTGTAAGACTGAGTCAAAATTTCAGCTAAGCGCTGGTATGTTATGGTGTCGGATGCTATTGCATAAAAGAAGGCGGTACCAACGAAGGCAATGTGATACAAATTGCACCAAAGGGGACGAACTTCTGTTATTGTGCCACAATAACTAGTTTGAATTAGTGCACGCAAGACGGATGATTTTCTCAACAGAAATATGCCTATTTTGCTTCCCACCAACAGCAACTAATCCGGTACGCATAACTAGGATCAATGGCGAACTCCACCACATGGTCACTGATGTGTTACAGTTTGGCTCGAAAAATCCTTTCTAGACTTTCGGTCGTTTGTTGTTCAACGTTCTTTGTGGTATAATCGGGGACGCGACGTTTAATGATTGCCATATTCAGCCGTGATTCGGTAATTGAATTAACAACAGCACACTAGAAAAATTCAACCCAACTCTTTATTTGGTAAACTGATTTGGTCGTCCTGATAAGGACGGATTTAGTTGACGGGGGAGAAATGTTTTCGATTCCACTTGGGCTTTCTTTCTTCGTTCAGCTCCTCGTTGTTGCGGATGGCCAGCTGCAAGTGACGTGGGATAATTCTGGTCTTCTTGTTTTCACTGGCTGCGTTTTCCACCGACGTGCTCGCCAAACACGTCTGTCGCCTACGGATGCACAGCGAGAACTGATTATTGGTGTTCGGTCGTTCCCACGTGTTCCATAATTGCTGGCAAGGTTACTGTGGCAGTATGAACCAATCAGAGCGTAGCGCAAATATGATGTCATTTTCGACCAATAGCTTTGCGCGTTCAGAAATTTGTGTGGGACGGGGAAAAGTTATTTTGAAGAAGAAGAAGACACTTGTTACTCGTTTCCTATGACCTTGCTAGAGAAAACACATTTTTCAACCTGTTGATATGCAAATTTGTATGGGAGCAAAAGAAGGTCATTTTCAAATGAAAAATTGAATTACTTATACTAATTGAACTTCATTCAAATTTTGATACGAAAAATTTGTGAGTCTTCTTGATAAAATGATGCTTGAATAAAGTCATTCTGTTCAGTCGAACGAGAGTTATAAGCGTTCAAAAACCTTTCACTTTTGCGTAACGCTCTCATTTTTCATAATTTTGAAACGGCGCCCGGTATAGAAAAGAAAAACGTAGTCCTACGTTAAAAAATAGCACATGCATTGGTAGTGGTGGTATCTCCCATCGAACAGACACAGTGCTTGCGGCATTACGATTTCTGTTGGTAAACATTTTGCTCCAAAACTAGAGGGAGTTCCGATCAAAATTTGGTCAAACAGTAATGGTTGTGAGTCGATCAAAGTTTGTATTAATAAGTCAAATTCTTTTTTTCTTTTTTCAAGTTTATTTAATACATAATACAGGAGCAATATTCAGCTAAGCTTCCTTTTTGCCGAATGCGAACTGCCGGGTCTTTCGTTAAACACCTGCCATAAGATTTGTACAGTCTCCTTGTGCACGTTATTCGCCGCAGAACGCCAGTTTTGCCTTGAACTATTTCTCTCTCCCAACAGCTTTATGAGTCTTCTTAAGGTTCCGCTAGACGATGACCCAATATTGTTCCATTGGGCGCCACTTGAAAATTGTTGGCAGCATACCACTCCATGGCTTTTTTTTCCGTAATGGCAAGATGCCAAATCCGGACCAAAATAGAACGGAACAATTGTGTCGCTTCAGGAAAGGCAGTAAACATTTTTGTAGGCACTCGTTCAGATAAATTTCCTGGTTGACGATCCCGGTTGAAATGTAAACGTTGCTATTCAAGCCACAGGTACAGGTGGCCTGTCACACCAGATAGTTCTTCGCGAACTTTGACAGTTTAATGTGCTTGAAAATATCTGCCACGTTTTCCGTCCGGTCGCCGTACGAAATTCCTGTCGTGGAAGCTGTTTAAAGTCTGCCTTGACGTAAGTTTCATCGTCCTCATCACGCAATCAAACCTCGTCAGCATCGCGATCGTGCTTTGGCCGACGTGTTTTGTTTTTCATCGCAATTTGGAGTCACCACTTTCTTGTAAGTCGACAATCCAGATCGTATTTTAGCTCTATCCACGGGTGTGAAGGCGTCACTACCAACTTCTTTGCGACATCTCGGACGCAGAGGTTGGGGTTCCGCTTGAAACAGCTGGCAACTCTTTTGTCGTCGTTGTGGCCTCCGGCTTTCGATTTCCCTCAGACCCAGCTTTCCTGGCTGTCGACAAACGTTCACCGAACACTTTTAATTCATTGGTAACAGTTGATTTAGCCACATTCAACAATTTCGCCAACTCAGCGTGAGAGTAAGTTTGGATTTTCGCCATGCACGTGCACAATTTTGATACTCTGCTTTTCCTTCGATGACATTTTGATAACTGAAGTGCTAGTTTCAAAATAAAAAATACACGCACACATCTTCAAAATGAAGGGTGTGCAAAAATTTTTAATGCACGAGGAAAGGAAATGAGTCAAGTTTAAGTCGACCAAATTTTGATCGAAACACCCTTTAATCGCATTTTTGTAGAAGATTTGTCTTGTTAACTGATGGTAAGTAACAAGTAAAGCAGTCTCCGCAGTTCATATTGATGACCTGTGGGGAGAAGTGCTGCTACTGAAGCAAAGCTGAAAAATGTCGAGCAATAGTGATCTGTGGTACTCGATTCATGGGCTGCAATGACGAAACGATGTGCAGCAGTCATTTATAACAGAGGTTATGCTATAAATTATTAATTTGTGCTCATCCGATCACGTGATGACCTTACAAAGACAAATCGAGTAATGAATTTGAAAAACAAAAGTCATGAATACACGGAAAAAATCCGTACTAAGATCTGTGAATTGCGAGTCATGAATGCTAGAACAAGCAAAGATAAACCGTGAACTGAATCACGTAATCATGAAC